>JAGVVM010003665.1:0-30256 GCA_019149425.1 Psidium friedrichsthalianum
TCACCGGCGGCAGCTAACCAAGAAGCTGGCCACGCCCCCCCCCCCCCCCCAACTTGTTCCGGCGGGCTTGGCCTGGGCGCCGCAAGGCCGCCAGGAATTGCAGGACAGGTGTGAGGCCAAGCAAGCTAGGTGCTGTGTCGTCGTGCCTTCAATTGCGCATTTCCCAACTTCTCCTTCTCTACCTTCAATTCGCTGCTTCTCGTCACGAAGCTCATTTTTCTCAGCCTACAAATGAGAAAGCAACTGTAAGGCACTGAATAGTTTCAATCAACCAATTCAAACAATGGTCAATGCCCAAACAGCTTGACGGAATTGAGGGCAAAAGCCTATATATCTTTTTTTTTTTTTGTGGTAAGGAAAAAGCCTATACATCTTGATAGAATTAAAACACTCAAAATGAAAAAAGGCAGGAAAACATGCCTATATGTTTAGATAACATAATTGACTCACTTTCAATTCTTTGATTTTTCTTGGAGAGTACGTTTGAGTCCTTCAGTTTCTGAGCTTCACCACGCAACTGGTCCACCATTCTAACAGCATCTATCAAATATGGCGGCTTTGTCAGTCTTAGGAGGCCTTCCAGGTTCAAGGAGAGATGCCAATTCCAAAAAACCTACCAGTTATACCATTTTACTACGTTAAAAAGCATGACACGGTTTCGCTTTTCGTTCAGCAAAATGCTTAAGCGGGAAGGCAAGTGTATGCAAGGGATTGTGACGAGGACAACGTGTGTGCATATGCATGCAAGAGTGTACACGGGGGGAAAAAGAAATTTACCTGTCATTTAGTTTACCTCTGCGCAACTTCTCCCTACAGGCTTGGAACTAGAACCACTGCATGATTCAGCTCTAACCCTGCAGTAACAGCTCCAAATTAAACAAACAAGAATATAAACCGATCCCTGCAATAGCCTCCTCAAGCTATGTGCACAACAGACAGAAAACCCAAGTTCACTTTTCAAACAAGGATGTGACAATCTTCATTCCCTAAACCCAAATTCAGCCAGACTTACAAGACTTAAATTACCACCATAGAAAGAATATCTGTTAGGCAATCATGAACTGAAAATACATCGTTCTGCTCACATGTATTCAACATTAGCACTGATCATGCGCACAGGCTATTACTGAAACCATAACAACGAACCTTGCAATGCAGCCATAGTTTGATTCGTCTCTTACATGGTGACCATCTCCACTTTCAGAAGGTTCAACACAAATACATCAAATAACTCGGAAAAACTGGAAACATAGAAAATGTAACTCCAATCCTAGCTTATTTAGTGTAGATTCAGATACTCTTTTTTGAGCCATTTTCCTTCACTCCATCTGACTCCCCAAGGAACCATCAATTTCCGTGCTACACAAAAAATACAATTGTAAGAAATCAAACAGATAAGCAAAGCGAATAAAAAGAGAGTGAATTCTCACTCATATAAAATCAGCTCACGTCCTACACTCACTTCATTACTACAGAACCCAACAGCACACAAGCCTTCACGATCCATCCAATTCAAAATAATCCTTTATGTTAGCAACCCAACTAGAAAGAATCATCTACAAATCTTGATCCAATCAGTGCCTAGGCATCCTAAGAATTTGGAATCCGTCATTCCAAATTAGCGCAATCTCAGGAGTCTTAACAGATTCACAGTTATTGTGCAGTTTCAGAAAGCAATGAAATGGAAAGAGTCAAAGAGTTGGAACAAAGTCTACTTCGACCAACCAAAAAGTATTCACAAGGGTAAACTCCTGACAGAGCAAGCTCCTCTAGAAATGCCGAAAACCCACGTCTTGACAATGGAAATCCAACCCCAAACCAATTAAATTTTGATAATACAAACGTTAGGGACTGGGCCATAATCAAATGAAAAATAATGCTGTTCAGGTACTTTACGGATATAGTGCAAGTCAAGCTCATCTTCTCAAACCAAACAGAATCCCCAAATTGGTTCATTCCTTCACATACTCAAAATGTGCGCTCATCCAAATACAGCAAAAGTCGTGGCCTAAGGAGATTTCCCACTTATTCTTGTTTACGCAGCAAAGACAGCTTTAATGGCTGCGTAACCTTGCCCAGGCTAGAGTTACAGGTTCAAGTCGCACCGTCAGCTCCTCACTTTTTTTGTCTGAAGCTAAGCAGTGGAGTGCATAAGCCACTTTTGAGATAGGCGCAACAGATACAAGCAAAAACTTTGAACTTACCGTTTTTCCCAAAATAGTGGCCAAAATTTTGCTGAGTAGTGATTTTCCTATTGGATTGAGATATAAAACAGGCCCCCCAACTTATCAACCACTAAGGCCGAAATCAAATCCGAATCCAGTACAGCATACATCTAAAAATTCCTCAAAAACATAGAATTAGCATTCCCACTGGCGTCGTCATCTCGGTTGAAATTACCATTCCATTCAAAGCCCTAATTTGCGAAGCAAAAAAGAACAAATCAGATCGCACGAAAACCTGAAAATGGATGATCCGTTCAGAGGCTGAACGGGCCACGGAATACCCGGAGCCGGAGAGACTGGAAATCCCCGTCTGCCACGGCGATGTCGTCCATCAAGCCACAGTCGTAGATCAATTCGTGTGCTCGGAGACACCATCTCGTGCGATCGCCGGAAAACCTACCGGATTCCCGGGCCGTTATCGCCTTTCAGGACGACAAATTGGAAAAAATCTGCAGCTTTAGAGAGAGAGAGAGAGAGAGAGAGAGAGAGGAGAGATTTGGGGGAAATGAGTTGGTGGTCAGATGTCGGAGCGGTCGCGGGAGTAAACTGGACTTCAGAGAATTTAGGTTTTCTCAGGAGCCAACTTGGACGAGATGAAGTTGTCCTCTCTCTATGTAACATAATTAGCACAAACAGCACTTTTAATTTAATTTCAATTATACAATATCATCTCTGAATTTTTAATTGATGTAATGTGACCTTTAAATTTTAATCTAACATGCAATATAGTCTCTAAATTTTTTATTAATTTGTTATACTCTTTAGAATATAGAATTCACGCATTACATTAAATAAATTAAAAAATCAATGACGATATTGCACGCTCAATTTAATTTAGGTATGACCTAAATTCATCATTTAAGTTATCATAACAAAAAAAAAAGTTATCATGATAAACTTTTCTAAAATTGCATGTCGGGAACACAATGCAGAGTATGCCTCAAAGTTTTATTTAATTGTGCGCACTTAATATAAATTAAGCCCGTTATGCTGAATAAAAATTTTAGAATCTTTACATTATAGTTCTTTTTCTCTTAGCGAATAAGTGTGGGCCCTAGCAGTCATTTATTGTATTTAATAGACAAATGTTTTGTGGAAAGTCATAAACTTTCTCGATTTTTTCGGGTATGGTCAAATAGTGTCCTTCACAAGCAATCTCGAGGGCACACTCTCCATGTCGGACGAGTACATTCAAGATTTTGCGAAAAAGTTATTCAATAAATCTTAAATCTATTGCACTTTTACTAATTTAGCCTTTAACCTTTTAGGTTTGCCGATTAAGTCATAAATACTTTAATTTTTTGTCAATTGAGTCCGTCCCGTTAATTTTGATATAGAAATCACTGACGTGAACGTCAACTATTACGAGAAAAAAAAAAGAAAAAGTATAAAAAATTGAAAAATTATTAAAATTATCGATAGCTTAATAGATTTGCCAAGTGGGAGTATAGAAAGATATAGGAAACGCGACCGACCCCCCGCGAAGCTGACTTGTCAATGTCCAAATGGCTGAGCAATGATCATATGAAAGGGCCGTGGTGGGGCATCAATGGCCCTGGACCAATGAATCCTTACCCACGGACGATGCGGTTCCCAACATCCTTTACCTCTCTCTCTCTCTCTCTCTCTCTCTCTCTCTCTCTCTCGAAAAAAGTGATGATGCCAAAAGGAAAGCCCGAAGGCATAAATTTTGGATGATTGCGGAGAAATCATTTTCAAAGACAACGAGTAATTTTCATCTATTTTGTACTTTGGGGACATTGATTTCCCTCTTTTATCGGAAAGGAAACGTTTTCCGTCTCCAAAATTGAAAATAATGTTTCCCTCCGAATCCAAACTTATTGTTCTCCATAGATGAAAACGTTTCCTATGAGTTGATTGGTTACGTCATCCAAACACTAAAAGGTCGAAAATAATTTTGAAAACGGCTTTTCTAACTTTGAGTTGGACTTTCTGACGGTGCACACGTGGAATTTGTGCAGCTAGTGTCCATCGCAAGTTCGTTAACATCGATTCTTTGTAGAAGCTTTTCGTAGACAATTTTCAAACCATCCATGCCCGTGGTGGGAGACACAAATTGGCTCGGCAACGCTAGCGATCATTTTTTGTTTGAATGCCGAATCTTATGCACATAATAGAAATGTGGTGGGACAATAAGCCAAAGTTTTTATTCTGACGGTACGTTTATTTTACGGAAAATTTAAGGATTTAAAAAATATTTTTTGAAAAATAATTAGTTATATCGCTTAGCTAATGGAAAATATTTTCGGCATCTACACCAATTTATTACTAATTATTTTCGTGACCAATGAAAATGTTTTCCTTTCGTTCATTTGTGTAGGTGATAAAATCGATCATTCTTCGAAAAATACTTTCCAAATCTTAAAATTCCCGTGGAACAAACGCATAGAGGCATCTCAAATTGGCAAAGAAATTGGGATTTTGTGGAATTACGAGGGAATCTCCCTTTTTGCTTGTGAAATTAGAGGTATCCAACAATGTCAACGATCTCCCTTTCGAGATTAGAAATGGCGGTCCTCTTCAGATTCGCGCACGAACTGGAGGAGAACGAGATCGCATAGCCGCATCGTTGAATGGACTCGGATGGGAAAATCACTAGCAACACGCGTGGCCTTTCAAAGCCTTAAGAAGGAAGATGCAAACTCTGCGTTCGCTAAGTCTTAATAACCGGGACATAAACTACCAAAATCGGATCGTGATTGCCAACGATCGGGACGAACTTCGAAAGGGTCCTCCGGGACATACGAGGAATCCTACTAAGAAATGTGAAGACTAGTGCTTTCTTGCGGGATCAATACGAGTCTTGAGTGATCACCATTCTTTGATACTCGATTTATTTAATCTAACAGGGACCAGCCTGGCAATAAGTTCTTTGAGGTCTAAGCGCATGCAATGGACGGATTGCATGTGACCTGAATGAATTTCATCCAAGAGTTTTAAAGACAAGTAAAGAAATTCTTTCTCCAGCTTTCTTTTATTGAAAACATGAAAATTTTTTCCATCGAGATCCTACACTGAATGTCGCAAAAGGACAAGTAACAGCGACAAGAGAAAAGACAACATGTGACCCCCAAATCAAGTCAAGACATGACTTACTCCTAATCAGACCCCATCTCACCTTTTGCCGAACTCACGTGATCTCCACTCAACTTCGCTTTAGAATAACTAGACATGCTGCAGAAAATCCATTTTTAGAGAGAAAGAAGGAACCAATAAATTTTCCGGATGTGTCGTTTGTGATGGAGGGTTGTTTTTGTACGGGTCTTGTGCTTCGATTTTTTGTATGCGCCTTTGAATAGTCTAATATATTCTTACCTTTACCAAAAAAAAAAAAATAACTTTTCGGATCGTTGCGCAAGGCATCGGATGAACCGAAACAACCCAATTACAATTCGCGAGCAGAAAGTCGAAGGGGACCAGCAGCTTAATGGAGACACTTTTTCTCTCCTTAACAAGTCAAGAAACCTACGCCACTTCGAAGGCGTGCAAAAAAAGCTATCGTGAAGAACATAGTCACCTGCGTACGCCCGATCAAATTACTATCAGCTCGATGATAAATTTCTCACGAAATACACTCACATGCGCAGGACTCATGAACCCCTTCAATAACATTACGATTAGAGCACATGAAAGCTCGGAACTACCCCATGCACTCAAATCACATGAAGTGCATAACTTCTCCCATTAATGCATCATTGCTTGTCCTGGAGTGTCTGAGTGCGTCCGAGTTCTAACAAACTGCCAACTATCGGAACGTGGCTAACTACAAGCCACTGTAAGCAAGCATTTCAAAGAACCATTTTACTGCTATGACTCATTTTGCCAGTTCAGAGGATACCATGTGAAACTATCATCAGTCACCCCCCACAACCTATCAAATTGCGCAACTCTATCTGAAAAATAGTGAGAACACTCTGATTTCAAGCAAGTAAACAGACACAACATGGACAGAAACAAGGATGATAATAATACTTGGGATGACCTCGTAGTGGTGAGGGGAGATAAGCATGAACTCATATTAGAGAGGAGAGGTCAGCGATTTACTTTCAAATGCGTGTCAAATTGTGGAATTTTGAGCGGAAATAAAAGCTCTCATCCACTTGAAGTAGCCACATCATACAGTATCAGATTTCAATCCCAATGCAACAATTTCTCACTAATTAGCAGAAAGAAGACGGGTACGATTTACTTTGCACGATACACCCCGGTGAATGCTTCACTATACAGAATACAACCGACCTATGTTAGCATTGAATCACGCACTTGAGTTAAAAAAGGGTATAATAAATATATCGACTTTGACCCAAAAACAAAAAAAAAACAGCTCCCGGTGAGAAATCACCCATAGCTCAATCGAGAATCCAAGGGCCGTGTGCTCAACTGTCGTCGAGGGACTCCAATCTCACAAGCATTTACACGTGCTGCGAAACGTAGAGAGCAGAGCGACTCTCCGGCAGAAGAAGGATCAGGAGAGAGATTCACAAACATTAGTGTCTTTGAATCTCCACCTAGACAAGGCTGTTGTTAACCAAGACTTCAAAGATCAGTGCTTTTTCAAAATCAGCCATTATACAAGGAAAGGTGAAGAAAGTATTGATCATCAATTAGTAAATTCACCAATTGCAAACAAGAGAAAATATATCCACACAGCATACGATCCTCTAACCACGTCCAAGACAACTGTCAACCTAAGCACGTATACCATCACTCCAATTGAAACTACAATTGGCAAAAAACTCACACACACCCCTAATTTTCACAAATTTACTATCACTATACACTTTCTACTGAACTTAATCTTTCTAATGAGATAGATAACCAGTTTTTAACTACCAGTTTTTTGCTGAAACCATTAACTTATTAAAAAAAAGCACGAGATGTCTTTATGTAATTCAGATGAGTTAAGAGTCATATTTCAATTATATGCAAAATGAAAAATCACATACTTCTTTGTCTGAAATGTAGATATAAGAAAGCTAACCAAGAACTTTCATTTACCTGAAGAAGATATGTAAGTTTTGAGTTTCTGAATGGCACATGCTCCTCCTTCTTGGCCAAAGCAAATATGACATCACTTAAGGATGATAAACTCTTGTTAATAGCCTAAATTCCACACGAAAGGGAAAAAAAAATAGCTCAAACGAGATATGCAAAAGGGCATGTAACTACAATCATGTCCAAAGAGAAATATACTTGAGTTTCCTTCAAACGATCACCGGTTGAACCGCTTTTAGCTAGGCGCTCACTTCCTGCCAGATCTATGAGATTCAAGACGCCTTGCACTTGCTGTTCAGTGCTCTATCAGATCACAGGACAAGTTCAAGGTTACGATAGAAATGGAAAAAAGCATTTTGTTGTATGTTTGTTATGTTCGAAGATACTCAAGCACACACATATGTACACACGCAAAACAGGGAGGGAGGAGAGGAGAAGGTACCTCATTTAGGCCGGAAATACGCAAAGTAAAAACAAAATGACTTCTTGATGAATGCTCGTTCATTTGAGTCTTGCCGACAGACCTGAAGAGAAAAGTTACAACATTACTTATACGCGGCACATTAATATTTTTATTTTTTTAAGAAAAGAGGCAGTCAATCTGCTTTTGGTTTTTACATGCACTTTAGCTGTCAATATCAGACCTAAATCTTATATAAAATATAGACAATTGCAAACCCTTGAAAAAACATGATGAAAAGATTCCATTCAATAGGGTAGACACTTCTTCCCTTTTGTAATTCTTCTTCTGCAGCCTCCTCCCGTGCCTCTCACTTCATTTTTTTTCCTTTACTTTGGGGGAGGGGGCATTTAAAAGAAGTAAAACGTGATGTTCTCACCTGCTATGAGCAGCATGATTTAAAAGGTATGAAACCTCTCTGGTGCTACGAACATCCATAACCGTCAAATCAGAAACATGAGTATTTCCATTGGCATCATGTTTGATTGCATGTTGCTTTGCATTACCATTTTCTGTCCGTGTCGAATCAATACTTGACCGATTGGATGGTAACAGATCGCGAATCGATTCATTATATATCTCCAACATTGACACCTGAAGAGGTTTGAAAGGTTTGAACCAATAGACTCAAGAAAAACAAACAAGAAAATAAGCACGTGGCCTAAAAAAAAATGCATAGAAAAGTTTTATGCCTGCAATTCATATTTCCAGCCTTGAGATTGAAGAGATTGTTTTGTTTGGAATATTTGCTCTAAAGTGCGTGGTATCAATCCTTTTTCATCAACATGGCCTGGACTACCCATCATTGTGTAGGTTTTGCCTGAACCTGTTTGACCATAAGCAAAATGCAAACCTGGAGACAAAACAGGAAGAACTCAATCCTACAGAGACTAAAATCATGGAAAAAAGGCATGTTTGCTTTGCTTCTGCACGTCGCAATTTTATATTAATAGAAGCTCTGGCAAAATGAGTACAAGAAAGCATATCCGGCTATGAAATCAGTATCACATAATAGCAACAAACACTTGACCAGTTTGAAATCAACTATTTTTACCTCTGGAAAAATCATGTCCATGTTCTCTATATGGAACAGTATTTAATTTCTTACCTTGTAACCGTCAAGAGCACTTTGTACAAGCTGTGAAATTTCAACAAAAACATCCTCTTGTGAAGAATCGGGCATAAATACTTTGTCAAACATGAAAGAATACTTTTGCCCTGTTCACAACAGAAAGATACATGAGTTTTCTAATCATACGATGTAGCGAATTGCAAAAGAAAAGGGAAAGAACAAAATATAGAGCTTGACCGAGACTTCACCATTTTGAACAAGATCGACACCACGTCCTAGAGCCTCCATGGATGTGGGATAGGATATCACCTTTGTTTCTGAACTGCTCTCGTTAGGTAAAAGAGGACGCACTCTACAAAATACGCGGATATTTCCTTTCAACTCCTGTGACATACACAAAAATCAATTATGGTTATGACATGGTAAATCATATAAACTGTGTCGTCTTCCCGGTGATGATAAATACCAGGATAGTATTGTGCAACTTTTTACGTAATATCTCTCCCTCAATGAGCTTAAATTCTGCATCTGCTACACGGGTTTGTAATTCAGATAAGAGTTTTTTCTGTTCTTCAGATTCTGCTCTTGTTTCCAGGGTAGATAAATCAGACGCCTGCAAGAGAGAATTTGGGATTATAAAAATGGACTGGACCATCAATAAAACAAATTTTAGTTATCTGCTGAGAGAACACGTGTGAGGCTGCACAATCTTAAGAAGACTTTTAGCAAAGATACCTCCAATCTCGTCTCAGCAATTATCAGCTTCTCTTGCAAAGTCTTTATTTGCTCACTCTGATACAAACACTTTGTCTACAACAAAACACCTGATCTATTAGTCAAACAATCATTTGGCAACAAATAGTCAATGTAATTGTACGCCAACTGGTGATGTTAGAGAGAACCTCCAATTCATTTGATCTTAGCGTGAGGTTATCCAACTCAGCGCAAGATTTTCCAGTAAATTCTTTGTACTTAACAACTTCAGCTGTTAGAGCCTCCACTTGCACGCGATGTCTATCGCGTTCATCTCTAACTTGCTGCAAGTCCCCTCTCAAACATACTACCTCATTTGATAAAACCTCTTTCTGCTTCATAGCCTCATCTTGAGAATCCTGACAATATTAGCAAGTAGAAGTTTAGCATTTTAAACCCATAAAAGGAGTTAGCCCAAGCAAATTAGCATTAAACCTATTTTTAGAATGACAGATTTTCTTTAAATAAACTGTAACAAAACATGGTCTAAACCCACTGTGATATAACTAAAAGCTTATGCATAGTGTTTCTGTTTTAAATGTTCATCCAGATGGTGATTACAATGAAATTGTTCAGTGTAAAGAAAATATCGAAAAAGTTATGATTGTGAAGCCGCCAATATCCCTGTCTATGTTAGACTCAGAACATAATCACCAAAACTCTTAGCAGCCAAAAAGTAATTTACAGCATAGTGGCCATCGATTAGCCGAAGATAAACAATGAGGATCTGTCGTGAGCTTTTTAAAACAAGAGAAGTTTACAGCATCGAAAGGATCTCAGATTCATAGTAAATTAACTCCTCACTTTCACTGAAGCAAATTGCTCCCTCAGCGAGCTATGATGACCTCTTAAGGCACTAGTTCCTCCACAAATGTTGCTTTATCTTTCTCGCTTTTCTTTAGACTCTCGCTAGCAGTACTAAGATCTGTCTGAAGTTACTGTTGTACTGCTGTAGGCTCGTATTGTATTCTTGTAACCGTCTGTACATGTCATTAACCGACGAAATCTGCATATTCGACAAGTTTCGTCAGCATACTTCACAGAGAAAAAGCCATACATGAAAAAGAAAAAATAAGAATTTTGACCAAGTGAAATTCGGAACATACTCGCTGATTAGCACTTGATAGCTCTTGTTGAGCTTTGGCGAGATCTTCAGAAAGAGAAGCCTGCGACCTTTCACTGTTGAGTCTGCCTCCCTTTCCTTAGCAAGAGAATCTACTGCAGCCTGATTATTATGATTGCAACATTTTTAGACTTCCCGAAAACTGACCATTCGAATATGACTCGAATATAATCCAGTTACCAGCTTATCCGCTTGTTCTTTTGCGAGTTTCTCCTGAGCCGACGCAAGATTCTTCCTTAGCTCAACAATATAGAACTCAGCTCTTCCTCCTTATTTTGTGATGAAACCTCTGTGACAAAATGCATGGACATAACAAATTGAACGCTTTGACCAAATAGGAGCGAATACTGCAACATCCACAATTTCCTAGGAAGCCTTTACCTAATTCATCAAGCCTTTGCTCGACATGGTTCAAGGCATTTCTTAACCTCTCCTGTTCTTGTAGAAAGTTATCCTCAGCTCTTGAAACCATTTAAACGCAAAGCCTCAGCCTTTTTATATACGCCAGCTATTCTCGCATCTCTCCTGACAAAGCAAACAAGCACTATTCATGGAAACAAAAGATGCACGACGAGGTTTGCTTAATTAATTAGCTTTTTCAGCTGACCACCAATCTAACTGATCTTCTCTGCTCTATCACCACAGTCCCATTGAAAACTAAACCCGCGTCATAAGAAAATTCTCAAGGGAAAGCTCGAATTCTGATGAACACCGAAAAGTCATGTAGGCCCGGACCATAAGCAAAACAATTGATAATTAGAACCGCGGTAGATGTCTCGAACACTCAAGCTGTTAAGACAGAACAATACGTGCTTCTTCATCTTCAACACTCGAAACTAGTTGAATGAAAAAATGGCTCATAAGAAGAATAGAGGATTTATACGCACTGGATTAACCAAATGGAGAGACGATTATAACATAGAACTTTTCGCCATTTGCGCATCGAATCGCAACAAATAACCCGTTAATGCCAGAACGGAACCCGCACCTATAATTGAACTTGTTCTTTGATTTCGGCTTCTCGTTCAGCAGGGCATCAACGACCTCCCCTGGTGAACTCTATCCCGCCCGCATTCGGAGCCGGCATTGCTCGCCGGAGCGCTGCTAGGGCAGAGATCTTGCCCGCCGTTAACGACCGAGAACGCCTCCCGGCTCCTCAACTGGCCATCGTCTGCCAACCATTCTCGCCCCACGGATCTCTTGCCTCTTCCCGATCACTCCGAGCTCGTCGGCCTTGTACTTCTTCTAACCATGCAGGTCACACGGAAATAAGTTCGCATCACTTCTCACACACGCACCACCAATAAGAAACAGACAGAAGGGGGGGGGGGGGTGGGGGTGCGGACGACAAAAAGTCACTGGACGAGCAGTGAATGCGCCAAAACCTAGAGCTTATCGAACCTATCTGCTCCTTCTAATACCAATCACATCACATTGGATGCATCTTCACTTCATGCGCATGGAAGCTCGAAGGGAACCGCGAAAGCAAAACGGCCAAGATGCACAAAAATTCTTCAGAGATCGGAGAGAAGAGAGAGAGAGAGGGATACAGTGGGTGGGCTTCTGGTAGGAGTGGGGGAAGCGTTGCTCTGGTTCTGAAGTGGAGGTCTGCTTTGGTCCTCCTTCGACGCCATTTTCAAGAGCTCAGAGATAAGTTTTTTTTTACTCCTCAGAGGACGTCAAGGAGAGAGAGTGTGTGTGGGGCCGTTCGTTTGATTGAGTCCCAAGGGATTGGACGGGATCAGAGCCGTTGCTTTTGTGATGTGGTAAAATTGATCGGTGGGAAATCACCCTCGACTGAGACGGGCCCACTGAGTACTTCCGCAAATTACGAAAGACCGGGGTTAAAATAGTCATTCCGATGGGCCTTATTTAAAAAATCAGCCCTTTTTTTTAAGTGTTTGCTTGTGTCTGAAAAAAAGAAAAATAAAATAAAATATATTGGGACCGGGGAGCATTAACTGCAGTTAGGGTTTGGGGGTGAAAAAAAAAAAGAAGAAGAAGGGGGTTGGAGTTTGAATTTTTTAAATTGGGGTCTGGCGGTATTATGGTAGTGAGTCGTTGGATTACCACATTTACCTAAATGCCCTTGCTCCCCCATTTGTGTGTCTCTCCTTCTTGAGGTCTTCTTCCGACAATTCCGCTTTTTATATCCTGTTTGGTAGCACTGCTCAACTTATCCTGCCTTCACATTATAAAACAGAAAGTAGCTATTTTTTGAAAAGCATTAACGGTTGTGAAAAATATCTCGACAAGAAGGTTTGAGATGTGGTAAATTCAAATGTCGATGAGGTTATTGTCGGTGAAGTGCCTTTAATATGTGTTAAGCTTAATTATGACGAGATTTTAGACTTTTATATATTAAATAGGATTTCTTAGTCCGTAACAAGTTGATTCAGCAATAGGGTGGAACGGCAAACCGTCCAAGGACCAATCCATTGGGGCGACTATACATAGCACCAAAATTATTTTCTCGAAAAGTCTTTTCTTTTTTTGGAAAAATCACACAAGTGGTACCTGAAATTTTAGCTCGATGTGCAACGTGATCCATGAAATTTTTTGCTTAATTTAGTCAAATTAAAATTCATAGCACAAAAAATTAATGAAACGTGACCCAATGTTCAAAGTCGGCCCTGAACTTGAATTAATGAAATGATTACATTAAACATCTTCCTATAATTTAAATGCTAAGTTGAATATGTTTCAAAAGTTCATGGATCATACTAATCAAATTAAAATTTTAAGGATCACCATTACGCTTCGAGCTAAAGCTCACGGTTTATATTGGTTAGATTAAAAGTTTAAGCAGCACATCGCACGTTCAATTAAAGTTCAAGCACCATTTGAGTAATTATCCCTTTTTTTTTTTTTGCTTGTTTCAAAGGATCTTCGCTTTATTATGACTTGCAAAATGCTGAAAAGGACCCCAATTGGGATCACGCTTTATACGTGTAAAAAATCGAAATCTACGATAACACAAAGTTTATCCGGTACGATCTCGCCATTCGTAAACATTTCACGATGACAATCCCGTAATGCACATGCATACGTAAACACGCAAAAAGTCGGTATGGAAGTAAAAAATTAGTTTCCCAAGGGCAAGATTTCAGATTCTCACTTTGCGATGAGTAAAGCCTACACAATTCTATGGACGCCATAGCGGCGAAGGGCTTCTTCAGATGGAAGCAAAAGCGAATAGACATGAGCGGCAGGACCCGAGCTCCCATCAACACTCGGGGCAGCAAACTTCTTTTAAACAGATGTTACGGTAATCTTTTTCGAACCGTGGCGGTCTCACGACCGAAGACTTGCGTTCGCCAAAAAAAAAAAAATGACGAAATGCGGAAAATTTGGGGGGGACGGGTTCTCGTCGATTTCCAGCACCAAACTTCTTCAAAAAAGAATGATTTAGAGCCTTGATTGGGAAGCTGCCGACTTGCGTATGCCAATCACGCGACGCACCTAATTTAAATTTAACCCCGAACAAAAAGCGCCAGAAGAGTGCGCTCGATCCTCAAAGCTTGCTCCGCAATTTTGTCATCGATCATGAGTGCCCTTGGCTTTATGCGAAAGGAGATAGAACCAAACCCCAAAAAACCCATAATCCCTTTTAATTAAAAACATATACCCCTTTCGTCAATTCATAAGAAATTATAGAAATGACAATAGGATTTCTCTTGGGTGCTTTACTCTTGCAACGATATCACAACATAATTTGTCTCTTCATTGTGCCCTTATGCTTGCCGCGCGAGTGTGTATATATATATATATATATATATTATATATCATGTATGTTGTGCTTTTCTCGCGAAAAAAAAAAAAGGAAGATTTCACAATAAATAAATTCCTGTTGCTTCAAAAGAGAGATAAGAATTTTTCACTTATTACCCTCCAGAGGATTCTGATCCGCTCTGTGGTGTAAAGCATGAGCACGGAAAAGTTAATGGTACGAGCAAAAAGAAGGGGGGAGTTGTTGCCTTTTCTATTCATCAATTGGTGCCCGGCTGCATTCTTCGGATGTCATTTTCTCATCCCACTTTTTCTCATTTGAGGCTCCCTCTTAATTAGCCCCGCGACTAATTGATAAATCCCCTCTATCGGAAAACAATGGACGACGGTCCGTGTACGATCCCAAATGATTCGACCGAATTGGCGAGGCTACCTTCATCGTCTTTCGCGAAAAAAATAAGAAAAAAGCGAGATCACGAGAACATCGTAGAATGACATTATGGGAAAAGTGATCCTTTTTTTATGCCGATGTCTGTCCGGATCGAAGAGCACGCGGGCACAACACGGCATGTCGAAAATTAATCATGGCACGTCGAGGTTTCTTCGTCGCACGAGGCCGCGGGTAGAGAAAAAGAAAGGAAAATAAAAGAAGCTATGTTCTATCTCTCTCGATACGGCCTGAAACTGACCAATTACCTAAATGGAATAAAGACCGGACATCTCTTCCAAAAAAAAAAAAAAAATTCTTAGCTTCGTGCACATGGTTCTTGCGGTGATGTGAAAAGAGCATCTCTTCACAACATTGACGGACCACCACGAAACATGACGCATGAGAGTTTTAAATCGTGAACGCTTCGCCGTTACTTTGGTTCCTTCGATTATGACGTGTGAAGAGCGTAGGCTCGAGGCAGAGCACCATATCTATACGTGACTTCCACTAAAGAAAAGTGATGGGGGTGGTGGTGGTGGAGGTGATGTTGATGGAAAACATAGCAATTTATGGGGCTGCCTTCCTCAACTATTTAGCCAGTTAGGGAAGAAATGTGTACAAAATCGACGTCGGCAAGATCTCTTCGATTGGGAAAGACGCGAGAAATGAGTCGAGCGATCCATTTCCAAGATTTACCACATTTCCACGACAATACTAGGCAGCGCCAATGCAACGGCTGGGATATGCCCCGAAAGGTCATGTCATCCGCTTATCCGAATTATCGCGCCTTTCATTTGTTTTCGGGCGTCATAAACTATGATCCTTCCATTCGTTTGGAAGAGTCCACCAATACAGCACTTTTCCATCTATTCGTATTCATTCTCGCATTCAATTCAAACCTTGCAATTCTTCCTTACCGACGAATGACATCTCTATCGCACAATCAGTTATTTTGCACACGATGTGTGGACGATGTTTTTCGCTTCTTGGAATTGTGTTCTATAGTCAACACTCGACCCTTCTAAATGAATGGAAAAGGTCTTTCCTTCTCTTTCTTCACAAGAGGCAAGCAAAACGACCTGGAAAAGTACTAAAGAAGTCGTAAACTTATTATATTAGTACCAATTCAGTTATAAACCTTTCAATTTGATCATTTAGCTATATATTTTTTTTGAATTAGTACCAATACAGTCCATTCAGCCAATTTACGTCGAAAATCGCTAACATAATGCCGGCTGTCTTACGTATCATTGTCGATATTGACATAAACAATTTTAATAAATTTTGTTGAAATTTTCTCTCTCTTTTTTTCAATTCTTTTTTTTCTTTTCCTTTTGTTTTTGCCATCGCTGGCCACAAGCCACGCCCAACGAGGGCCCCATTGCCAGATTTGTCGATTCTAATCTCGTTGACACTTGCCTAGGTTTAGTTGACCCTTGCATGTGGCTAGCGAGGGCGATCCTCGCCAACCATGGCCTGTGGCTGGTGACCAACGGCCAATTAGCCTCGAGCAAAGAGGAAATGAGAAAAAAAAAAAAAAGTGAAAAAATGAAAAAAATATCCTAAAGTATTATATAAAAATGCCCACGTCAACGTCGGTGGTGCCACGTTGGACTGCTGGCATCCATCGCCAACGATTTCTGATCTAAATTGGCCTGATGGATTGAATTGATGGTGCCAATATAAGAAGGTTTGAGATTATATTGTTCTAATTAAATTCGTATCGGTGCAATAGATTAGAATATTTTTTTTTTGGTACCTTTCCCGCAAACAGAACATAGGCTTTTTGCATAAGAGATGGTATGTTTCCGAGGTCAGAAGGCTAAAAAGTTGTCTCTTCTTCAGAGCAATTCGTTTTTTTTTTTTTTTTTTGTCCCCAGGAGATCTGAAGATGCACGTATGGCAGATTAGGAGAGGCGGAATCCGCGACACTCAAAAGGCCGGACGAGAGGGGTCAAAGAGAGGATAATGAGTTGACTTGCAATTTCTAAACCAACCTCATGTCACGGGAGGGATTTTGGCACAGCTGCCGGATCCCTTTTTTTGTGGACTATGCAAGTAAAAACAAGCGCGGTTGGAGTTCCAAAGTCAATCTCACAAACTTAACTTATTGCTAATCATACATATTTCCAATATCTCTTTATCCTTTTTTTTTTTTTTTTGAGTTCGGTGAAAATGGCGCATCTTGAGTTTGTCTTTCTTGCGAACCAAACAAATTTACCTCTCCAATACGTCGAGATTCGAGGGGAGGATTGGTCGGCTCGAACCGCAAGCATGTTTGGATAGGGGCGAGCGATTATTTTTTCGAGGGGACTTGACCCGATTGGAATTCGCTCAATTTCACATGAATGAATTATTATTTCATTTGATCATCGAAAAGTTCAACGATTGACTGTCCAATGGACAACTCCGAACAGGGGATTTTAAAATGACCAATGTTAAGCTCCACTCTTTGATCGACAAACGAGATCCCGACCCAAATACACGAAAGCATGAATTCAAATGGGATGATAGATCCTTATGTCCTTGTTGACGATGATAAAGATTTCTATCTCCATGAGTCAATCCTATGTCAAATGATGGATTGGGGGGGGCGTACCCAATGATTCGAAGCCGAAGGAGATTGCGAATTGTCCGGATGGCCTCACGTGCGGAATGTCGAACCCCTCTGCCTAAATCCACATGACGTGCCTTCTCCTCAGCAGCCAGCCCCAGAGAATCCGATGTAATAATCTATTTGCTTTTCTTTAGGGCGAGAGAGAGTGGAGGCACAAGCTTCCCAATGACTTGTCCGAGCTCGGTGGACTGCTACAGAGATAGATGCGGCGGCCCATGTGGATTGGATCGGATCGGATCCAGAATGAAAAGAGACAAATAAAAAATAATGCAACGGAGTGGAGATGCGGGGTATCGATCCCCGTACCTCTCGCATGCTAAGCGAGCGCTCTACCATCTGAGCTACATCCCCTACGTGCTGTTTGACGGATCATTTACATCTACTTCTCTACTACTGACTTTCCCTTTTTGTTCCTTTTCGACGCCGCCCATCCAAGTGGGATAGTCCCCATCTTCTTGATTACCCTTTTAAAATAAAAAATAAAATAAAATGAGAGGTTTGAACCGACTCGAAACTGGTTATCTGTATGGATGCTCCTTTTTAAGTCTAGGATTCAAATTGAATATTCCGAGTCTATCGTGTCGGGGTGAAGCTATTGGCGTGAAGAAAGCCGAATATGAACAATCGAGACGAGCTCTCGAAGATCTTATTCTTTTTTCTATTCCGCGCATAGCAATGTCAAACTCCCCCGGAATCGATATAGCGAAAATCAAACCAGTAAATCTGAATTTCCATTGAACCCTATTCCTCTCGAGTCCCTTTCGTTTAAAGCAGCGTTTGCCCCCCTGTTCCCACGTTCCAAGCGGGTCAATTTTCCTTCGAGCCCATGGGTCAGCCCATTGTATAGCGAGCCGACATTAGTTTTTGGACCGACCGAAAAACGGGATTTCATACTCCCACGCTTTGATCTATTCTGACATTTGGTTGGGATGGAGGTGGTGATCTCCATTCGGAAACCTCGAGAAATTTAAGACGAATCTCTACATGCTTCGATTTAAGCATGCCTATGCCCATTGCCCCGTGCGTGGGTTCGCCCGAAATCGAGACGGTCGGGCTCCTGGGGATTAGAATTCACCCAAGACTTACGCAACATTAGACCAACGAGCACGGACTAGCTTCCGAGAGTTACGACAAAGCCGAGTTTGCAGTAATTGCTAATCGGCCCATCGCTCGGGCCCTTTAGGACTGTGCCCCCGTTTCCTACCCAAAGCCGATCCACTTCGACACATTATCGGGAAAGCATTGAATATCGAATTCATTTGCGCACAATCTCACGCATGTGCACGCACGTAACTTTCGAGCACTGTCCCTTTCCCCCTTCTCTCTCTATCTCTATCTACGCAACCTTGGTGAAGCAGAAGCATACCGCAGCATAAAAAAGGCATAATCACTAAATCAGGAATCACCCTTTTCCACTGGCCCTTCTTTCTTAAATCCTCTTTTTTTTTTTTTGGCCTTAGATTTTCCCAAAGCTTCGTCAACTTTTTCTTTGCTTTTCCCAACCACTTGTTGGGATCGGGATTATATTATGCGGGGATCGACACCTTTCCGGATCGAATAATTGCCGGGTCGCTAAATGATTACGGGACAATGGGATCTTTGTTGTGCATCATCATCCCCTTTCGAGAAGGATGGTGAATTGGGCCAGCGTCCAATGTCCCCGCCTAAGAGCATTTGGCGACCTCATCCGCACCACGCTTTCGAGTATTTAAATCTAGCTAGGCATCTTGTCATAGGCCGAGTTTGGCCTAGTCCCTTTTCCTAGATGATGAGGGACGAGTAAACACGCCCCGTCGGCATCTCCCCTGGCGATAAGGGATCTGATGACAAGCTCACCCCACGTTAGTGGTGTAGCATTTTGGATGATCACAGCGTTGTGCGCCCGTTCGAAATTTGAAAAGACCGTCTCGCTCCTTACCCTTAAATTTCGACTGTGGCCAAAAGTAGCCAAATATTACAAGCGTATGCTTCGGCACTTTCTCACGAGCCTGTCGAAGCTAATAATGTGAAAGAGTGCATGCAATAGCTAGTTGTATAGGGAGACTTCCGCCCACCCATTCGGCAAATCTTCACGATGCTCGAAAGTCATCCCAATAGTAGACTCTTTTAGGCATTGTCGAGTACGATCGTAAACTATGTAGCACCGACACTTCTCTTAGGTGTGCGTGTCGGTGTCGGACACGCATCGGACACCAACACTCGTCTGACAGGCAAGGGACACGCGTTCGACACTCGTTGACCGCGTGTTGAGATCTTGACACTCGGTCAACGCGTGTCGGACGCGTGTTCCCCGCGTGTTGGACGCGTGTTCCCCACGTGTCCAGTGTGTTGGACCCGACCATTAAAAAAAAAAGAAAAACCTTTGGAACCTTGCCGATTTTGAAGTGGTCACGGAAGCGTGTGCAATGAAGGAGAAGTTCATTAGATAGAACTTGAAATACATAGAAAAAAGGAAAAACAAGGAGATCTCATAGACTTCTTGGTTTCTATTGTGCTCGGGAGCTCTGAAAATTAATGTTGATGGAGCGTTCATGGAGGGAGAAACTGATGGCGCGGTGACATGAGTATGCAGAGACTCCTCTAGGCTGTTGGTTGAAGGAGCAGCGAGGTTTGTGAATGTCTGATTTCCCCTTCATGTCGAAACCCTAGCTCTATTGGATGCTTTAAAGTGCTTGAACTCACGTGAGTTTGCAGATAGAGTTGTTGCTTGAACTCACGTGCTTGAACTCAAGGCATAGATATAGTCTCATGGGAAGTACAAGCGTTGATCAAGGATTGCTTGGACTTATTTTTAAAAGTGAAAAGCTACGGTTAACCCATTGTGCATAAACCCATTGTGCATAAACCCAAAACAAGATTGCAGATTGGGTTGTTAAAGCGCAATTTCATAATACTCTCCAATCTAACTAGGTTTTTAACCTATCTCAAGCCCTTTGAAATTTGTTATGTTCAGAAGCACATATAATATTCTTTTTGACTTTATAATACAAATCAAATGACTTTTTCGAAAAAAAAAAAGCTCATGAGTTTATTAAACTTGACATAAATAGAAACTTGCCATCTTCGGTTCGAATTAATGTATATGACACATGTTTTGGTTTCGTTTATTATTTTTTTATTTAAAAATATATTTAATACAAACGTGTCCTTGACGTGTCGAAATTTTCTATTTTGAAAAATGCCGTGTCACCGTATCATGTTGTGTCGCGTGTCGGTATCCGTGCTACATAGATCGTAAAATGGTTTTGTCAAATCGTATTTTCGAGACAATGCAACTATTTTGTCAATCAAAAGAGGAAGAGAAAAGGTAGAACAATCATCGGAGGGTCTCCCTCTCTCACTCAATCAGCACGGTATGTCCTTTTTTTTGGAACAAAGGTTCATAATCACCATGTGAAATGTCCAGATGCCCTGCCCTGTCTTTGGAACAAGGTTAATCACTTTGACCGGAAAATTAGACACGCATTGTCTGGACAGAGGTCTTTCTTCTTCCTTTTTTCAACTGCCAACCCTTAAAAATAAAACTGTTGTTACCATCTTTTGTAACTTGTAATCATATGCACCCACCGTCTTTATAAAGTTCGGATGTCCAAGATTAGTAAAAAAGAAAAGGAAATAAAAAAGTTCGGACAATTAAGTTCACGACACAAGAATAAAATTCAAAAGTAATGAGCGTCTGAAGGTTTAATTTTATTATAACGCAACGCTAAAAATATACTCTCATACTATGTACGAAACATCGACCAATTGCTGTGACAAATTTAAAAATCGTTCAACACTTTATAACCCTATTATCTATTCTACAATGGAAATGGGTACGTTTGCGTGAACCTTTTTTTATTCTTTTTTTCACTTTTAATCTTAATATTGATCTAAGTTTCACGGTGGACGCACTCTTGAGTTTTTCTTAACTCTAAACACCTAAAAGTTCCACAAAATACAAAACCATGTTATCATGAATGTAAACAAACGGTTCCATCATGATGGAAAAGAATGACAATAATGCAGCGGTGGAAAAATTTGAATGCCCTAAAATCTATGAGGTGCCCTGCGAACTTTATTTATTTATTTTTTTTCCAAAGGAAGAGGAAGCATAAATGTGTGGCAAGATACGGTAATGAAGGTTCGTGGATAACAAGGGTGGGAGATTTTGTGTGTGTCGGGTCTCGTGGTGGCCTTCCTGGGTTACCATATCATTAATGAGCGCCACTAAAGACAGTCTCTCTCTCTGCTATGAGCGAGCTCCTTTGTCACATCTTCCTCCCTAGTCCACACAGATTTCTGTATTCCTCCCACATTTATCTACCCTTTTCCTTTTCTCTGTGCGTCGTGTCTTGTCGCCCGGTCAGCAATAAAGTTCCGAAAGAAAACGCTTCGGCAGGAGATGTCTCTCCAATGGGGAATCTTCAAACATTTCTTGGGTACCTGAGAGGGTTCTGAGAAGTCTCTCCTGGGAAGAAGCTCATGGGTGGAGCTCTAGCTCTAGCTTCCTTTCTTCCTTTCTTGAGCGGTAGTTGACAAAAATAGAAAGTCAGGGCGACCCATGAACTGAAAAAGAAGAGTCTGTACAAGGAAGATGAAGCTTTTGCGGCCTTGAGATAAAACACAAGGAAGAGAAGAAGAAGAAGAAGAAGCAGAAGAAGCAGCCACGAAGAGAAGAGAGAGAGAGATGCCAACAGTGTGGTTTGCTCTCAAGAAGTCCCTACACTGCAAATCAGAGCCATCAGATGTCCACAACCGAAAACAAGGAAGCAGCTGGCCACGATCTTGACCAAAAGACGGGGCGGTCAGGTTGCTCGAGGTCCATCGCCAACCTCAAGGACGTCATCCATGGAAGCAAGAGGCACATGGCCGAGAAGCCGCCGAGCTGCAGCCCGAGATCCATCGGGAGCAGCGAGTTCTTGAACCCCCTAACCCACGAAGTCATCCTTAGCAACACCAAATGCGAGCTCAAGATCACCGGCTTCGGCAACGGGTTCCAAGATTCCGGCGCGGAGCGGGCGTAGGGGGCGATGGCGGCGGCGGCGGCGGGGGGTCGACCTTTGTGGGGACTCTGACGCCGGGGACGCCCATGCATTACTTCAATCCTTCGTTTAGGACAACCTCAGCAAACGGGTCAACTCCAAGGAAGGGGGGTTTTGTTTTGGGCGAGAGAGAAGCGTCCGGTGGCCTGGGCGGCCTCGGCGGCGGCGTTGGCGTCCTCCGTTCTAGCAGTAGAGTGTCTCTGGATTCTGACGCTACTGGGATCTCCACCATAACTTGCCACAAGTGTGGAGAGCAGTTCACCAAATGGGATGCTGCTGAGGCACATCATCTCTCCAAGCATGCTGGTAGGAGAAAAAGTACCACTTTTTGCCATAAGATAAAACATTCCTCGTGGATTTTCTGATTCAGAGAAAAGCAAACACCGGTGGCAACTTTTTTTAAAAAAGGACACCTTTGCATATGAACATTACGGAATCTGCTTCATTTCCCTTAGAACCTTTTCGCGAATCTACTTTAACGAGGCTGACTTTGCAAAATTACTGATTTTCTCTCTGCAATTCTGCCCTCCGTAGTGTTCTTTCTTTTTCTTTGTTTTCGGTCCCTGCTGATTTTTTATCGTTTGCTTCATCCATTTCTGAGCTGGAGGATCAAAAAGTTAGTTGTCCCTACTAAATGGTCAACTTTTCCCTGCATCTATTGGACTGTAGCTGTTACAGTTTATCGGAATTTGAATGCCTCGCTGTTTGAGTTCTTTCTCACATTGCTCAATAACGCGAAGCTTGTACAGTAGTCACGTGCATCTCACAACATCGGATTCTTGCTCAACAGTGACTGAACTAGTGGAAGGGGACTCGTCCAGGAAGATTGTGGAGATCATCTGCCGAACCGGGTGGCTGAAATCGGAGAACCAAGGCGGCAACCGGATCGAGCGGGTCCTCAAGGTCCACAACATGCAGAAGACCCTGGCCCGGTTCGAGGAGTACCGCGAGACGGTCAAGATCAAGGCTGGCAAGCTCCCGAAGAAGCACCCGCGGTGCCTCGCCGACGGGAACGAGCTGCTCCGCTTCTACGGCACGACCCTGGCCTGCCCGCTGGGGCTCGACGGCTCGTCGAGCCTGTGCACGTCCGACCGGTGCTGCGTGTGCAGGATCGTGCGGCACGGCTTCTCGGCGAAGAAGGAATTGAAGGGAGGGATCGGAGTGTTCACAACGTCCACCAGTGGCAGAGCATTCGAGACAATCGACACGGTCGAGACGAACCGACTGTGAGGAAGGCCTTGATAGTGTGCAGAGTGATTGCAGGGAGGGTTCACAGGCCATTGGAGAACATCCAGGAAATGGCTGGTCAGACTGGGTTCGACTCGCTGGCCGGTAAGGTGGGTCTGTATTCACACATCGAGGAGCTCTACTTGCTCAATCCTAGAGCTCTGCTTCCTTGTTTTGTGGTGATCTGCAAACCCTGAAGGGCGAATGTAAAGAAAAGAAGGGAAAACATGATGAGTAATTTGGGCTATGAGTGATTTCTTGAGTTGAATTCTTTTGTTTTCACTTTGGGCTTTTGATAGATCTTGTGGGGTTTCTGTCAAATTAATTCTTTTTGGCTTCACGTCCTTCTCTTTCTGGATATATCTTGACTTGATTCTTCTGCAGTCTGGGCGGTCTTGAATCTTTTCATTCTCGCGGTAAGATCCATGAACATGGCCAATTTAAATTTTGTGCCAATGTTCTTGAAAAGATTTGGATTGTTACAGCATTATAGCGATGCCCGTTAGTTTTTGAAATTCAGATAAAGACAGTATGGTGAAAATTCAGAACCTGACAGTCATCAGAGATGGAGTTGATGGCGGGTGACAAATGAAAAAATTAGCTCTGAAAGGGGCCTTTCACGAGACCGATGGTCTGGCTGGCCTCACGTTCTTCTGAATTGAAGCGTCTGAAAGTCCTTTAATATTTTGCTCCAAAACGAAAAGGAAAAAGAAAAGTTCGAATGATCATTGAATGTAAATCTCAAACCTGATCCGAGGAAAATAAGAATTTGGGATTTTCTTTTCGACCGGGGGGGGGGGGGGGGGGGGGGGGATCCACGCAAAATGGTTTCTAAATTTTGACGTCTTGAATTTTAACTAAACATGCAACGTAGTTCTCGACTTTCAATTTGTTCAATTAAGCCTCTGAACTATAAAAAAAAAAAAAAGTCTAACGCCGTTATTGAACTTGAATTAATTGAAGGATTATACCGAACATTTTCATATAATTTAGGGATTACGCTGAATATATTTCAAAAGTTCATGGATCATATTGGTAAAATTAAAAATTTAAAGGTTATATTGATCAAATTAAAATTCATAAATCACATTACATATTGATTCAAAAATCAGAAATCCTCCGTGTCATTATCTCCTGCGGCAATATTGATGAACACGGGGTGGTGCACGTGACGTGTGGAGAAGTAAGAGTACGAAAGAATCAATATGCAAAATTGATTAGACACCCTAGGGATTCGCCGATTACCTTGTCGGCCCTTTTGGAAAAAAATTGGATGAATTTCAAGGTTGATTGAAAAACAGCGAAGCAGATTGAATTTCATGCAAGACAGACGAAGCAAAAGGGACTCGTTTGCAATAATAAACTCGAACGATGCGCTATTAGACAAAGGATTAGTTGGAAGGGCGGAAGACAACATTGAGGAAGGGGTTTCGCCCGCCGTACAATATTTACAATTCTCTTTCGTCTCTTTCTGTTTCATCCAACCGGCAAACCGCCACGTGCATCGGTCGTGCATATGCCACGATGGTGTGCCTAAATACGCTGCCCGAATTTCGTGACTCCTCTCCTCCCCGCCGCTCCTACCTTTCCATGGCTGATGTTGTTTGGTTCGTCTTTCTTTTCCTTTCCTATTATATTTGGGAGTTTGCAAGCGTCAATAATTTTCTGCGGCTGATCTTAAGTGAATGTGGAGAACAATTTAGCTATTCGTTCAGTCAACGGCCACTAATGACGATGTTTGTGACGTCGTTTCATGAATTCTCCGAAATTATGCCGCTCTCCTCTCTCGATTTAGATTTAGACTTAAATGAGAGCTTGATTCTAGTTGCAGAATTTGCTTTGTTATTTGCTTTATATTATCTTTTTTTTTTTAATTATTTGGGAGCTTGAAAGCATTTTATTTATCTCTCAAATATTATCCCGATCAATGAATAAAATCTTTCTTTCGACCAAAACAAAAAAAAAATCGTGATTCCTTGTGAAAGGGTTTGTTATTATGAACTCGTCCTTGCCATCGTTATTGAAGATATGTCTCGAATTTAATTATGTCCTAACAAGTTTCCTAATTCGAGTAATTTTCTAGCTAGGTAGGTTTCCTATTTTGGTCTAAATCTTTTCTAAATAAAAATTGTGTTTTCTGCTTGAAAAGTAGGGGTTTTTGTGAATCACTCTCTAAAAACAATCTAAGAGAATCTTGTAGTGTTTGACAAATAACTTTTAGGAAGACTATCCTTCACGAGATTGAGAGATTGTTCTACGCGGAATTGCAAGGGCTTTATTCTACGCGAGGTATTGAGAGCAGTTGAGAACTGGGAAACACTCATAGTATTTGAGTGACTTGAGTGTGATTGCAATTTTCATTGTGTTGCTTGATCTATAGTATATTTTATGCTTTTCGCTTCGGGTTTATCGACTACCGACCCCAACGAAGTGGAATAAAGTGATGTTGATGTTACTGATCTTTAGTGAAATTAGGTGCCCGCTCTTCCATGTAGTAGGCCACCAACAAAACCATGCAAATCTGAATTTTTAATTATTTCCTTGTTCAGTTTACTTTTATTTTTCAATTGCTTGTTTCTCGCAATAATTGCTACCTCAGCTAGGCTGGCTGAGTTGAAGCGAATCGATGACGATAGGAGAGAAAAAAGTGAAAATTTAATATATTTTATGAGAAGGATTTCGCTTTCTCGAAGTATAGATTGAAGGTTATCTGTACAAGAGGAATCTGCACTACCCTATTTGAGAAGAAACCAAATTTGATGAAAAAGTTGATTGTGAGTTGTTGGATAGAGAAGCGTTATGTGCTATTGGCTAATGTTGGTCTGTAATGTCGCGTTTAACTTCGTGAAAGAGAAGATCACTAGGATTTTGATGATTGCGTTATTGAATATGTATGAGCAACCATTTGCGATCGACAATGTCCATTTAATGATTCAATGTGATCGCTAGTCAATGAGTTCGGTTGAGATTGACTTTGATATAAGGTGCATGATGTCATTCTGTTATCATTTATTTTAATAGTTGGAATACACGTTATTGCTATTATAACTCTTTTAGGTCAATAAGCTCGACTTTCGATGATGTTCACGATTGATCACGAGTGAGGATATCTGTAGAAAGAATCGCATGTTGCTTTAGCATGTAAAGCTAGAAGAAGAACTAATGCCTGTGTTAGCAAGAGCAACACGAAATTGAACAAACGTAGGCCAATTTGGGACCAGTGGTGTTGCCTATTTAAATCTTGGCAAGAGGAATTTAGAAGGGAATGCTTTAAGCATAAGAACAAGAAGGGTAAGACAATTAGAATTGAGCCTACCGTTGATTACTGTTTCAATTGATAATGGTGTCTTGGATGATGATGATGATTATATTTAGTCTATCATTAATGATTCGTCGTTTGACGGATGGATTATGAATTTTGGTTGTTCCTGCACGCTGCACCAAACAAAATTATTTTGTTACTATCAATGCATAGATAGTGATAAGTATTTTTTTTTTGTGGGAACAACGTAGAAGTACAATGATATGAGCATTGGCGATGTAAGAACAAGAATGCATGACGGTACGTGAGCACATTGAGTAGAGCGAGACACACTCTAGAATGAAGATGAATATAATTTCCTTGAATACTTTGATGCGGCTGTGTAATGGGAAGGTGGAGTTTCGAAGGTTATTCAAGTGCCCTGATGATATGAGAGAACCGATCAAATGGCTTGTATGACCTTCAAGGTGAAAAATTGACAGTTTAGCCATGGAACGTTTTCAACATGTTTAAAAGTATGAATTGTGGCATATGCATTTGGGGCACATGATGAGATAACTGTAAAGCTCTAAGTGAAAGGAATATACCATGTGTGGTTATGCGATTGGGGAACCAAATGTATACAAATGCTACAACTTGAGTAAACAGAAAAAAAGTAGTAGTAGACTGTAAGAAAAACCATGGAGATTATGAAGTGATTCACTTGGATGTTCATAAGCTATCACATTTTCTTTCAACAAGGGCACCAGTACGCCAAAAGCTATAGATGACTTACAGAGGAGGAATGAGTCTGATGCTAAGACTAACAGTTAATGATGCTGTTAGGGATAGGACAAATTGACAACTTTGATGAAAATAAGGCAGAGACAATAAGCAGTGCAAGGGGGGGGTTTTTGGGGGGGAGATCATTTTGGGGGGCATTTGCAAGGTGACAAAGTATAAAGTTTTGTGCATAGTGGTTAAATAAATATGAATTTTTTTCGGGTAAAAATTGAATAAATTATGTATGAAGGAAGGTATAACGAGACATCATACTAATAATGGCAAACCATAGCAGGTTACAAAGTTGATGTGTAAAATATTACTAGAGACGACTTATAATACTCTTTAATGCTGGTATAGCTAGAAAATTCTTGACGAAGCTACCTGGTGAATAGATATCCTCATTGATTGCGACCATATGTTTTGACTCCCGAAAAAGTGTGGTTAGGTCAAGTTACTGATCATTCATGTTCTGAATATTTGTTGCTCGTGCTATGTTCGAGCGAGTTACGATTAGCTCAATGAAATGCTGTGAAAGTACACAGCTTAGGCTATGCACATAGCAAGCGGAGTTACCTAATGCGGCGTTTGGAATTGGAATTCACCAATGATTGGCAGAGAAATGTAAATTTGACGAATCTCCAATACTTTTGATAGGAGTGATTATGCCAAATTTATATGGGTCCAACAATGTTCAACTCAAGCTAGAGTTGCAATCATAAACTCCCGAGATAGTGGAGGTTAGTATGGTAATCCGACACACTGATGCTTTTGGTGAAGCAGTAATCAGTACGTCAAAATCGAACTTCTGGTACTTAAAGAGGTGCTTTGGGAATTCGCTAACAGGTCAATTTAGGAGGCGCATGATAACACTTCAGAATGTTACTTCTGTCAGCGAAAACAGCTTATGGCAGGGAAATCCATTGGGTAAAAATCACTTCTGAAATAGAAATCTCGTTGGTAAATTTTTTCACTTCTGGTAGACTTTTCTACTTCTGGTGGGATTTTTGTGCCAATTTTGAGACAAGTAAAAAAAGTTACGTTTCAGCATTCAAAAATCACTTCAGTCTTCGCAACCACCGCACCGGGTCGCCACCGCCCCGGGCCGGTCGCCGCCGCCGCCACCCGTCGCCGCCGCTCGCCGAAGTCGCTGGGCCAAAGAGAAGCGTACCAATGTCACTCCAAAGAATTTCTCTATAGAACCAAACTTCTGATAGAGAAGTTGAAAAACAACTTCTCTGCAGAAGTAAACGTTGAAAAATCAACTTATTGCTAGAAGTTGATTTCTGGTAGAGAAGTGTTCTCCTGCCGCGCCTGTAATGGTAGAGGGAATATCATGATTCGTTACCAAAGTATCGATCAAGCGGATTACTCGAACCATTTCGCGTGGTGACATCGGCCCGGCATTGAATAGCCCTCTGGCGGCCTGTAAATCATAAACTGATCAAGGAAGGGTCATGACCAATTTATTATATACACCGCTTGGATGAAGCCGTGGAATGAATTCAATGAGAGGCTCAGGAATCTCTTAGTACTCGGAGAAGAAAACCTAAAGAAAGAAGTCGAGCGGCTACAGCTCTAAGGTAGAATGAGCGAACGCGCACCATTATATGAGGCTGTCAGCTTCAACGGAGGAGAAAAGGACGCCACCGAAAGGGGATTGATCTTGACAATCGTCAGGACTTTCAAACCCATCCCGCAGAAGAAAAATGAGAAACAGAATGAGAAAATGACCCTCCCGAGCGTGAGTTGCTTTTCTGATCCCTATGGAGGAAAGATATATGATTACCGAATTACTTGGTTGGAGATCGAATGCTGCTGCACCCAATTGCGATTCCTGTCTTTTAATGGCGATGGGTGGAGGTCACGGTCCTTTTCTCTTCTAATTGCTGGAAGATCAAGCGACCGTGGAGATCACGGTCGCTGTTCGGAATTGATGTGACAATTCGTATGTTCGCTTCGGATTCACTCAAGAACAGTCTTTGATTTTGCCCTTTCGCCCGAGCTTAGCTGATCATGCCGGAGCAGGTGACTGAGGTTCTTTCTGGCCCTTGAAACTGTTTTGTTGACCATTTTTCGAAGTCTACTGCACAGAACATGTTAGTTCAGAAATCTTGCTTTAGTATTGGCTGCTTGAGGAAATTACAAAAAAAAGAAAGAAGAAGTTTTATTATTATTTTTTTGCAAATCAGTTTCTAAAATATTATGTATTTGTGCCAATTTGGTCCATTAGATCAACTTTAGCTTAACCAACACCGATGCATGATATTAATAGTATTTTAATATTTTTTCGAAATATTTTTCTTTATCCTTATTTTCTTTCCCTCTCCTCCGGCAGGTTGCCAATTCGGTGGACCAGCCATAGGCCTAGGGCGAGGCCAAACTCGCCGACGAAGAAAGTATATAAAAAAGAAATTAAAATAATAAACATTTTTGAACAAATATTAAAATTATTAAAAAAAATATCACGTTGGCGTCGATCGAAAATTTCAATTTAGGTTTTGGTACGGAACTCCCAAACAACCTTTATAGGACTCCACCTCCGATCCTCAGCAT
>JAGVVM010003666.1:0-34669 GCA_019149425.1 Psidium friedrichsthalianum
GGTGTTATATTTATAAACATTTGTGTTTTTAATTATTTTAGATTTGTGTAAAATTTAAAATTATATAATTTGGTAAAACAAATCTTATAAATATAAATTTATTAAAAACTAATGATAATTTGTTCTTAAATTTAGTTTTTATATTTATAAATTTTTTAATATAATTTTTATTTATAACTTATATTAAAAATTAATGTTTAAAATAAATTTTATTTAAAAAAAATTTTTAAATTTATATAAAATATTTATTTATAATTATTTAATATTTAAAAACAATTGTGTTTTAAATTATTTTTTATTATATATTTAAAAATTTATACAATTATATTAAATGAATATAAATGATATAAATACAAAATAATTGAAAACACAATTTTCCTAAATATAAAATAATTAAAAATAAAAATGTTATAAATATCAAAAATTAATTTAGGATAAAATTATATTTAAAATTAATATAAATATAAATGTTATAAATAAAAATTAATTAAAAAATGTTATAAATATAAAAAAATAAATTTAAGAAAAAATTATATTTAGGATAAAAATAAATTTAGGAAAAAAATATATTTACAAATTTATATAAATATAAATGTTACAAATCTAAAATAATTAAAAACACAAATGTTATAAATATAACAAATAAGTATAGGATAAAAAATAAATTTAGGAAAAAAATATATTTACAAATTTATATAAATATAAACAATGCAATTTTATAAATATAAAAATGAAATTTTAATTATTTATAATTATAAATTTATGTAAAAATCGTATTTATAAAAATTCAAATTTATATTTATAATATTTTTGTTTTTAATTATTTATATTTATATAAATTTATAAATATAATTTTTTCCTAAATTATTTTTTTTGTTATTTATAACATTTGTATTTTTAATTATTTTATATTTGATAACATTATATTTATATAAATTTGAAAAATATAATTTTTTTTATAATTTTTTTATTTTTAAACATTTGTGTTTTTAATTATTTTATATTTATAAAATTTGTTTTTTCAATTATTTTATATTTGTAACATTTATATTTATATAAATTTGTAAATATAATTTTTTCCTAAATTTATTTTTTATATTTATAAATCTGGCATCTTAATTATTTTATATTTATAACATTTTTTTTAGTTATTTTATATTTGTAACATTTATATTTATATAAATTTGAAAATATCATTTTTTCCTAAATTTATTTTTTTTATATTTATAACATTTGTGTCTTTAATTATTTATATTTATAAAATTTGTGTTTTTAATTATTTTGTATTTATAAAATTTATATTTATATTAAATTTGTAAATATAATATTTTTTCCTAAATTTATTTTTTATATTTATTAATCTTATTTTTTTATTTTAATATTTATTTTTATATTTATATAATATTTATAATTTTTTATATAAATTTAATTATATATATAATTTTTTTTTTTAAATTTATTATATTTTTATAATTATAAATCTTGTGTTTTTAATTATTTTATATTTGTAACATTTTTTTAATTATTTTATATTTATAACATTTTTTTAATTATTTTTATTTATAAGATTTGTTTTTTAAAACGAAATTAAAAAAAAAGAACCCTAGGGCCGCACGGGCCCGTGCGGAATTTGGCCACCGCACGGGCCCGCGCGGCATTTAGGCTGTCGAACGAGGCCTATTCAGCAGCTTAATTGCCAAATGGGGCCTATTCGGCTGTTTAAGTGTCGAACAGGCCCCGTTCGGCACTTAGACCACCGCACGAGGCCCATGCGGCACTAAGACTGTCGCGCGGGCCCCATTTTGGTAAATAATTTTTTTTTTTGCCCTATTTTAGTAAATATTTTTTTTAAAAAACCTAATTTGGAAAAAAAACCCTCCTCGCGCAGCCTCTTAGTACATAGAAACGAAAGGAATTACATCTTCATTATTTGCTCGATATGAGCACTCATGTTCAAGAATGTTACCTTGAGTTGCAATGTCAAATTGGAGATCGTGAAACTTTGGAACTCTCTCTATCGATAAGTACAGTATAAGTGCCATAACTTTCGTACGGCTCTTACTTGAGTGCCTTAATTTTTTTTTTTTGACTACTTAAGTACCATAACTTTTAAAAAAACGTTCACTTGAGTGCTATAACTTTCAATTAATTACTTAAGTGTCAATTTTTTTTAAAACGCACCCAAGTACTATAAATCCAACATGCATAGCACTCGTGGTGAATATTTTTAAAAATTTATGGTACTCAAGTGATCGAAAAAAAAGTTATGACACTCAAATAAGCGCCGTACATTAATTATGACACTTAAGTGATCGAAAAAAAGTTATAGCACTCATATGAGCGTTGTACGAAAGTTATGGCACTTATGGCGTCCTTATCCCTTCTTATTTGTACCAAAGACGATGCGTGTAAGATTATTGGGAAATTGAACAGTTTTTAGTTGGGATGCTACAGCTTTCTACCCTGGACCCGCCACTTTCAATGGTTTAAATTCAATTTAGCGCATATACGCAAATAATTTCCCTCGTTCCCGAGCTACAACTATGATGTTGTGAATGTTGAATGGATGTGGAGATAAATGGATGAATTTGCAGCAACATCATTCCACCTCACTTAGTAAATCCACTTTTTATGAAAAAAAAAAGAAAAATTAATATTGTGGTACTACATAAAATTGACGAGGGAAAACAACAAAATATCCAAAGTGAAATCATTTAGACCAAAAGAGAAATATCCTTATAGAGATATAACTGGAAGCAATCAAACAGAACCAAAGTATAGTCAAGTTTAGACAAATCATGCAATCACACAATGCGTTATACCAGGAAATGTCATTTGGATTCCAATGTACGAGTGGAGTATCAGGAAATTATTTGAACTTTTTTCTCTAGCGTGAAGGACTTCTTTTTCATTTTTATTTGGGAAATATCGAGGCAAGGACTATGGCTCCGTTTGGTTTAGCATTTATAACGGGTTTTGAGACTCTAAAGTCTCTTAGCCAAATGTGGCGTTTTATTTGTTTTTTTTTTTGGAGAACTTTGGGGAGATGCAATTACATTTCTAAAGGCCTTTGGCCCAAGGCAAGTCTAAAGGTACTTTGGAACGCTCCATTTTCGAAAAGCAAATAGACTTTTTTTTCTTTCAAATCTATACTCGCTATACTTTCATATTAATGAAAATGTCCTTGAAAACCCTAATCTTTTTAGCAAAGGCCTCAACCACTACGAGCAACCAGCGAGCCAACGCTAGCCTTGTCTAAGGTGGCCCAACCTCAAACAAGGTGGCCTGAGGTCGTTAGTCCTTGCTAGTTTTGAGTTTTATAAAAAAATAAAAAACAAAAAAGAAAGCAAAAGGACTTTGTGAAAAGTGTGATTTTTCCAAATACCATTTAAACCAAAGTTGTTTCTCAATGTATTTTTAAAGTACACTTTGCCAAATGCTACTACTTGCATTTCGAAAAATTTCTTTAGCCCAAAAGCCTTTGCATTTTTCCAAAGACATTCTCCCAAAGTCGAACCAACAACGCCTTATGTTTCTCTGGTGAAAAAGACTACAAATGCTACTTACAAATGAGGACTTGGTTTCAACCAAAAATACCTGCTTTTCCGGAAGCATGATTTATGCCCCTACTCGTGGCATGTTCTCGAATATTTGGCGCCAAGAATGGTGGAGGAAATGACTCTTCTACAAGAGCTTGACCTAATTTTCAATCGAGGACCTCTTGTAGACACCATGTTCGTAACCCATGTTGTGGCTTGGAATAAAAGGAATTCAAACATGTTTGCTGAGTTCGAGTCTTCGCTTTTGAATTAGGCTATAGCAAGTGTTCGGCACCTGAAAATTTTGATGAACAGCAGAAAATTTACCGCTCTAGGGTATGGTAAAAACTCAACGGAATGTTCATGGATCCTCCTGAAATACCCCACGGTATTATTCTGATAACTAGAAAGATATACGCATCTAAGTAATTGGGGGCAAGAACGTACCAATTATGTCTGCAATGGTTCAGCCATTGGCGAACCTTCCTGCGCAGGTCGACCACCACCAGAGGGCTTCAAGTCGATGCTATAAGGAGGCGAATCAGCCCTAGAGAGCATCAAGAGATAGTCGTTATTTCCGGAATCCACGAGCAAGTCCCCGAACACAAAGTGCCTAGAGAATGCTATGCGCTCTCCCTTTCGGACCTCGCCGCAGAAACAAAGTTCAAAACTCAAGGAGACAACAGATAGCATTATTGGTAGTACCATTGCTACTTTGTGGACCTGGTCAATTCGGATTACATAGCGCTTGGGCTCATTCAAATTTCATATACACATAGGTCCAAGCAGTTCTCGCATTTTTATGAATCACAAACTTTGAACTCTCATTTCAACGAATATGGAATTATACTAGGAAGTGATAGCCATCACCTAATAGATTAAACTAGAAGCGAATTTCGTACATTAATAAATGCATAAAAATGTTAATGCAGGCAGTCATTTTCTTTGCCAAATGAAAACTTGGAGCTTTTTGTTCTCTTGAGACGTGCCTTTAATTTCTAACCAAATACGATTTCGTGAATCAACCGGAGCCCCCATTTTTGGAGAAAGGATAAGGGCAACAATAGACTTCCTAGCCTTTTACAAGACATATGTATCTCGAGTTAGAGAGAATACGGGTAGACACTTTCAGGCTTCATGATTATTATACGAGCAAATTTAGTTGCTATTTCATGGTGTCCATGTTTTCCTTTTCATCCTAGGCTTCTACGAGAGCTCTTCAATTGGATAAACGTCAGTCTATATTGTATGGGAAACTTATGTGATTTGAATTGTTTCATAGTAAATGGTCAAATTTGATATGGTAAGATAAGCCATCAACATTTGTTCACAGGTATAACTGTCCAAAGGTCAATTCAATCTTAAATATTTCAATTGCGTCAATTTAGTCCTAAACCTTTTGACGATTTTTCAATTTAGTCCTAAAACTTATTATTTAGATAATTGGCCGAAAAGATTATATTGGCAAATCGTCAAAAGGTTTATGACCAAATTGGCAAATCATCAAAAGATTTATGACTAAATTGACACAACTGAAAGGTTTAGGACTAGGTGGCAAATCGTCGACATATTTAGGACTAAATTAATATAGTTGCAAGATTTAAGATTAAATTGACCATTGTAGAATAAATTTATGATTTTGTTGACAATTTTTCTGTCCTTCGTACAATCTTGTCCTCCGACACGTACGCCAAAACTTGATGTCGGATTTACGCTTAATGTCAGTCCGACGACAATGTTAGGCAAAGCTCTTTAAATGCGCAACATAAGTGGATGTGTTATAAATGTGATTTGGACTATGGATTTCTTGCCCACGACATTTCGACATCTGGCACCGCCTAATCGGTCTGCACGACTTGTTCATGGTAGAGATGATTTTCCAATTAGTCAAGCATTTAGGTAGGAACGAGCGATCTCTTGCATGACCGTTGCTTCTATTAATTTAAGGAAGACGGTGTAGGGTTGGCCATTGGCCTTAATTACCCCATTCTTTTTTCCTCGGCGGACGGTTGTCTTGTTTTCTCCCATCGCCATCGGAGCACATTTGCTAAGACGATAAATCATAAACTTGCTTCATCTAGCAAGTGGAGAATTTTGTTTTCCTACGACAATGCTTACACTTTCATGAAGAATGGGTTATGACTTATAAGTAGAGTCTAGCGCTGGCAGAATCTCTACTAAAGTAGGAGATAACAGTGCACACTTCTGAATTTTCCCACAATAGGAGCAGTATTTCTTCCAAATTTCTTACCTTGTGAATTGTTATGCCAAACACGGCACGTGCAAATGGACATATGATATTAAAACAGGGTGTTAATCACTCGAACATGCGCATACGTTCAGATGAAGATAACAATGCACACTTCTACGCGTAACACACGTCATTTGTGGGAAAATTGTCTGAAAAAAATCTTAAACCTATTGTACGATTGTTAATTTAGTTCATAAACCTTTTAATTATATCAATTTAGTCCTAAAACTTTTGATAATTTAGTCCTAAACCAATATTGATAGAAATGACTATATTGACAAAATTATTAAAATATTTAGGACTAAATTGACAAATCTTCAAAAGGTTTAGGACTACATTGGGGCACAGTTGAAAGATTTAGGACTGAATTGATCGCCGTACTATAGATTTAAGACTTTTTGGACAACTATCCTTGTCATTTGTCGTAGTAATTTCTCTTTGCATCGCCAAAGTATGGTTTCAAGTCCCATGTTTTTTTTCCTCCATTCCATATCTCCCATTTTGATTATCATAACTAAAATTTCGTAGAGAAAGAAGAAGATGTCCTAATTAAAACCATACTTGCAAAACGAAGAAGTGATCTTTCATCTTTCATCTAATCAGGGCGGTGGTGATCGATGATGGGCTCCAGAGCGAAGCGAGCAATAAATACGGTTTGGGGCACCTACAAACTTTGACAAAGTGCTACTCGACATTTATGATGACTTTGGACATCTGCATTTTTTTTTTCCTTTGTAGTAATAATTTTACCAAATTGGATTTGGAAAAAAAAAAAAAGGGAAGGGAGGTGGGTGGGGGGGGGGGGTGACCCTACTCAAAACAAGTACAAGAAAGCATAGTCTTGTATCAATTATGTATGAAAACGCAAAAGGAAGAAATTGATATCTTCTCGAGCTTACGGACGTGTGTGAAAGTCTTGATGGAGAAGAAAGCTTGTGGCCGGAGCATTTCCGCCAAAGGGAGTCCTAACTAATGTTTCTCTTCCCCAGGGTGCTCAACCACCACCTACTTTTTCCTTCGCCCCCGCTACGGGCCATGTTCAATTTAACAAGTGAGTGCATTTTTTTTTTTGCCCTAGTGTGTCTCTCAAGTCTCTTCCTCTCTCTCTCTATCACCCTACGCAAGAGGAAAGATGACGCATTAGAAGAAATTCTCGGCTCATTTATGACCGTCGTTCGCGATAAAAAGGAGATGAACTTTAATCTTTACGTGCGGTTCGATCGTAAAAAGATCGTCTTTTTCAATCAGAATATCTTCATACGGTGTTTAATCTTTTAGCTCGATCACATTTTAAAAGACAAGTAAATCCCGTGTCGTTCCGTGATGTATCGTTGTCATTTGGATCATTTATAGTATAACTGTCTAATTGTTAGTTTCCTTTTGCGCGATAGACTTGGTATAAGCAGTGCCAAAAAAATGAAGGAAGGATAATTCGAAGAGAAGAAGCATTCCCACACGCATTCCCACGCAAGGCAGTAGACACCCCCATATTAACCTAACTATTCGCATGAACTTTGGGTCGTTTCCTATGCTAGGGTTTGTCATTTCATTTGGCGACCCCCAAGCAAGCCAAACGACAGACCAAGGTCCATTTCTCCCGTCGTTTTCACCCCCTCGCATTGAGCATTATTAAGAGGATCAAGAACACCCACAAGATCGAACCCCACTGCTCCACACAGTCCATGAATCATCATTCCTCACCACTGCTATCACCTTCTTCGTAACTCACGCAAACTCTCACTCACGAGTAGACAGTACTCTCTGCTTCTTCTCTTGTAGCCAATATGGCTTCGATCGCCAAAACCGTAACCACGCTGGCGCGCATTGGGACGGTCGTGATCGACGTCGTGAGCTTCATAGTGTTCTCCCTCCTGGACGTCCTTGACGTGGTCCTGTGCTTTGCCTACCGGGTGGCGGACTTCTTCGTCGAGTCGGAGTGGAAGCCGTGCTACTGCTCGTCACCAAGGGCGGCCATTGCCACCAACGGCGGCGGTGACATCCTGGTCTCCGGGCAAGGCGAGTCCAAGATCGTCCGCATGATGAGCTCGAGCAAGGTCCAGATGGAGGACGTCTCTGACACGCTCTACGCGCGGTCCTCCCGGGTGTCCGAGGTCTCCAGCTCCGCTGTCAAGAGGCTCAATAGCCCCAACAGCAGAAACCACGCCGGTCATAATCATAAGAAGAAGAGCGGCGGTCCTGGGGCGCGGTCAAGCTTTGTGGTGAATTCCACGGTGGTCCAGATGCTTCACGGAAGGATGGTAGGGCAGAAGTCGCAGCCGATTCCGAGGTGGTCGGATTGCGATTGCCAACTTTGCAATTCCTGGTCCTCTTCTAGCAGCAAGACCCTCTACGTCAAATCCGCCGGCGGAAAAGGCAAGTTTTCTTTTCTTCCTCTGCGATTTGACATGCATTCATGACGTATAATCCTGGCCAAAAAGAGAAAAATACGAGCATAGGATTGGTGAACGGGGGCTGATTGTTTTCTTTTTCTTGTGTCAGGTGGCAAGGCACGTGAGGATGTTGTGTTCATCCACGGGTTCATTTCCTCGTCGGCATTCTGGACGGAGACGCTGTTCCCGAATTTCTCTGAGGAGGCGAGCTCGGCGTACCGGTTCTTTGCGGTCGACCTCCTGGGGTTCGGGAGGAGCCCGAAGCCGGCCGAGTCCCTGTACACGCTCAAGGAGCACGTGGACATGATCGAGAAGTCGGTGTTGGAGCCGCACAAGGTCAAGTCCTTCCACATTGTGGCTCACTCTTTAGGTTGCATTTTGGCCCTCGCCCTCGCTGTTCGGCACCCTAACTCGGTCAAGTCCTTAACTCTACTCGCACCGGTAAGTAGGTTGTACTCAGAATCATCACATTAACTGGTCTGCCTACAACCTATTTTCCTTTATAAACTCGACTTATGTGGGAAAATGACTCGTGATATATCGACAATACCGTTAATGTCGACCACAGCTGGTTTAGATTATTTGAAGGATTGGCTGAATGAATTTAAAAGATGCTATCCGATCCAAATAATTGATTGCAAGAGGACGTTCCAAATTTTTTTAGAATCACAAAAATTTACAAAAGTTATTTAGATAGCCGAGTGCATGGTGCATCTTGAGGCCATTTGAGCCTTTAGATCTTATGGATCTCACGCAGAAGTTAATAATACAGGTGGCTCAAGAGCGCTTGCATCCAGTTTATACTTCGTTCAATAATCTCCTGGAAATTAGATTTTTGTGACTTAGTGTTGCCTTCATATTGTCTTAAGCTCATGATATAACAATTAACATGGACCTGTCGCTCCGCGACGCAGCCCTATTTTCCTGTGCCGGAGGGAGAAGAAGCAACGCAATACGTGATGAGAAGGGTCGCTCCGAGGCGTGTGTGGCCGTTGATCGCCTTTGGGGCGTCGATGGCTTGCTGGTACGAGCACGTCAGCCGTACGATTTGCCTGCTTATATGCAAGAACCACCGGTTGTGGGAATTTCTCATCAAGCTAGTCACCAGAAACAGGTAAGCCTCTTGCTCTACCAACTTCCTATTTTGAATCAGCTCACTCAACCTCTCTCTCTTTATATTTTCCTTCTTCATAGAAGAAGAAGAAGCAAAAAGGGTTTTCATATATGTAATTTTTCCAATCTCAACCTTTTTGCATTTTTCCCTTTAAAGAAATAAACAAAGGGGCTTTATTTTATGTTCCTATCAACCTTTTGGAAAGATTGAGGCAAATTTTATTTTTTCCTTGTTCGGTCACTGCCAGTGACTTTCGTTATTCTTCCAAGTCAAGTCTCTGAACTACCCAATTCTGCTAATTAATGTTGGGTAGGCTACACTTGACCTTATATTATAGATAGATAGGTGTAGAAAGATGTGAATATGGTTGATGCTTGCTTGACGCATAAGAATCTTGCCTACCCTATATATTCTTTTAGAAGCTTTTTTTTTTTTTAGGGGTGAGAATGTTTGGAGTGAACTAATCAGTCCAGTTATCAGTAAACGAAACTAGTGATGTGATTTAAGTACATATTGAAATCTTACGAACCTGAAACATACATAGATCATTACGAATTTCAAAGAGATATAGTCAAGTAATGGATATCTTCATTGTGGTGCAATTGTGATGGAAACTCCCAATTGCATGAGCATAATCATTGTTAAGGTGTATGAAGTATCACCCAAGTTTTAAACTAATGAAAAACATGATCTCTATTGTATCGGAGTAAAATGTCTGATTTCAATTTTTTTTTTTAACTTCCTTGTTTGTCTCCTTAATTATATACTTCACAGTTTGATAGATGCCGAATCTCAACATAAAGGTGAGAAGAAGTATAACGACGTTTAAATATCAAATACAGCGTCCACATTAAAACTTTTGTATTTGGACCAGTTGGCACCACATCTGTTCCTACAAATCTAGTGCAAAGCTTTGGAGATGTGTGGACCCACGTTGACCCATCGGCCTGTCCATGTCAGAATATTGTATTTGCCCCCGGTCTTGACTCGGTCGTCCAGTCAGATCAGTTAGTGGGCCCCTTTTTCTCTCAATGTGGGGCCCAAAATGTAAACATATTAACATAATAGTCATAGTCCTAATAAAGTGGTGGGTCGCCGCTAAAAGTGGGTGGTCGAGCATCCCATTAATGTCGTCGACAAACGTGTTAGGATCGTGGCAATCAGGACATCACAAAGAGGGGCGAGCTTGCTTGCAATAATTTTGAGGTTCAATGAATGACGAGGAACACGACCTTACCTTGGTTCTTTATAGTTTATTTTTTGTGTTTCTAGAAGCCAAAAAAGTCTGACAGATACGGAGATAACGATATGGAAGACTAGGACTTTTTCAATTACTTCTTATTCTTTTTTTTTTTTGCCAATGATTATCATTGTCATTGTCGTTGTTTTTGAGGTGCACGTTAAATCTTGGATCATTTGATCTATGTCTCCAGTTCTGTCGCTCTCCTCCGACACGTCCAGCCGCGCAACTAATGATAACTGAATGAACAAGCTGAAATTATCAGTTTTGGGTCGTTCAACATGCATAGTTATTTTTCTGTGTATTTTGATTGTTCGGTACATGCAATAAGTATTCTAGGTCAATCTAGAAAAGCCATCACATTTCGAGATCATATCTTGATGCTAATAACATCTTTATCCTTAGATTAATGAGATGTTTCCTTCAGGCTCAGGACATACTTGGTCGAAGGTTTCTGCTGCCACACCCACAACGCCGCGTGGCACACCCTCCACAACATCATCTGCGGCGTGGCCGGGAAGCTTGATGCCTACCTTGACACGTCCGAGACCACGTGAAGTGCGAGATCAACGTCTTCCATGGGAAGGACGACGAGGTGATCCCGGTGGAGTGCTCCCACAACGTGAAGAGGCGGCTGCGCCGGGCCAACGTGAAGGTGATGGAGCGGGAGGATCATATCACGATAGTCGTCGGGAGGCAGAAGGAGTTTGCGAGGGAGCTGGAGGAGATCTGGAGGAGATCAAGGGTTAAGTGAAGGCCACGGCTTGTGTGGAAAGAGCAATTCCGCAATGTAGGGACGGATATAAGTTGCCCAAGAGATCCAAGGCCTTCGTCATCATCATCTATTTTTTTTTTCCCCTTCAACGGGTCAAACTTCTAATGGACATTATACATCCATATATATCGTACCATTGCCAAGTATAAATATATCTATACATATACATACATATATATATATATATATATATATAGGAGGTAGGACTTTAGATGACCATTTTCGTTATATTACAAGAAAAATTATGATAGAACATCATCAGGTTTGGCCTGGTTTAAGGAGGCATCTTCGTTTCCTCGTGTTTTCCTTTTTGTGGACGTTTGTATTGCCATTGTGCTTGATGAAAGAATGAAAAATAATCGCAGTCATCTCTTATTTAACGGGGGTTCTCTTTCAGATGTAATTGTAGTTTTCCTCATCTTTTGCTTTAGGAGTGACTAAACTGTTGTTTTGTTAACAATATCACTTAGAGGGGATGAATAGATGAATATAATTAAACTTGATAAAATAATGAGAAATTAAAAAACTTTAAGTTTGATAGGAGCGGATGGAGTCAATAGAGCCATGCCGTGTTTTTATCATATAGTAAATAAAGGCAAGTAGAGAGTAGAAGACAATGCACAAGAGATTATGGTAGTTCGGCTTTTGGTAAGCTTACGTCCATTCTCCCATATTAATAGCTTACTGGCTAGATTTCACTAAGTCATCAAATAAAGATTATAGAAAGATATGAATGCTTGAAAAGAAGCACTTCCAATAGAATCGCGCTCTGTCTCTACCAAGGCTATCTCACTCTATACACTTTACTCTATATTACACCTCTCACAAGATTTTGCTTTAAGCTCGTGTAGACAATTTAGAATATGTAAAGCTCTCTTGAAATATGGATACCGATCTCTTTATCTCTCTTACTTCTCTTTAAACCTAGTGCTTTTTATCCACTCTCGACTTCCAGGCTTTCGCTGGACAGAATCATTCGAGGATCAATCTCCAAATTTAGCCGTTAGTTGATTGTCAAATAAAGATCACGAGCCGTTGGTGTGAGAGAAACCAGAGATTCGAGAGGATTTGCTCGCCATACAATCAAATCCTTAACGCCATAAATCAAACTTCTAACAAAGGAAATTATCTACGAGATGAATGCCAATCAATCAAGATTCTTCATATGGAAAATAATGAGAATATCTTTTTGATTGATGGTCAATCAATTTACTTAGAAACGTAATCCTAACCAGATAATTGACCGTTAGTGAGAAAAAATATAATCTTCTAAATATCAAGAATAAGATTGAATAACTAATGAGGATTAATATTAAGATCGAAATATATCTCCCATAGAATCTTGTATGAGTCTGTCTCTAATACGAATCATGCTTCTATCAAAACAAAAACATTAAGCATATTAAGTATAAAAGGGCATAGAGATAATTTATAATAAATCCTCAAAGTATAAATTAAGTCTTTTCAATAAAAGTATGAAAGTTTTGTTTCCTTCAAATTAAATATAATTGCCCAACACCTTCTCCTATTTTGATGGAGACAACCTTTTAACAATATATAACTTTGAAAAGATTTTTGATGAAAAGATACTCGTGTAAAGAAAAGTTTTTTAATAGTTTTGCACAAAAACACAAGTACTATAGCATAGGCATAAATAATTGAACTTCTTACAGCAATGCCTCGCTCGAAAATGGATCAGTCCTATCCCCCCGCTTTGATTTAGGATCACACGGATCAAAGGCAAAGCCTAATACGGGAAAATTTCATATATTCCTCCAAGATGAACGGGTTACCCAATAGAGGAGATTTCAGCATGATTAATAACGCCGGTCCTTTAAGTGAGTTAAATTTCAGGTATTTAATCAAGTATTATTCGAAGGGAAAACCAAACTGTCAAGCCAATACACAAAAGCAAAAATGGTAGTAAATTGTTTTTGAATGAATGTGCTGGTGGGTGAGATTGAATGGTTGGTTGAAGTCTCAAGGAATCTTGACCTGAGCATATGAGGGACAAGTTTTTAGCCTTTTTTAAAAAACTTCTATTAGCTTCTGCATTCGTTTTCCAAAGTTAGCATTTGACTGTTGACTAACCCTATATCAGAGGAAATTGGAGCCTTCTTTGCAGATTCTTTCAAAATACTTCCTGCTGATGAAGACGCATTTATGGTGCCTTAACTTCTATAGAGAAACTCATCATGAAGAAGTTGAATATGATATTTGACATCTTTTGTCCCTCATTAATCTTTCTTAACAACTTCATCATTTCTAGACATACAGTCTGTGCACCAGATGGCTCCCCTTAAACTTCCGTTCCTACTAGAAAGTCAGTGAAGACTTATCAATGGAAGTTATGTTCCCAGAAGTATTCCTCTTCTATCCCAACATCTATGTTTTCTGTCATGTTCTTCCTTCCTACATCTTTCTTCATTTACACCTTTCTTCCTCTTATTCTTCTAGCCTTCTCAATTAATTTCCAGTTCTATAGCAGCGGTAGTAGCAACTTCTGCTCAGCCTTAGCTGAGCTTCTGCCTTAGAGAATGCTTCTCCCTTAGCTCCTGCCTTTGCATTTGCTTCAGCTTTAGCGCTAGCTTCTGCCTAGCCTTTGCTTTTGCTCTTTGTTCGTGAGATTGCTTGGTCCTCTTTCCAAAATTGCCCTCTCTTCTATTATCTCAGAGTGACCTTCAATTCTTAGAGATCTCCTTCAGATTTGGATTCCATTGGAAGGTTTAATATGATTTGGAGGAAAAAGATGAATATTTGAACGAGAAAGAAATAGAAGAAATTTTTTGAACAAAAAAAATTAATTTGAAGACATGCCTAAGATTATAGGGATTTGAAATAAAACTGTAACGGACAGTATTTGAAAGAAATCAAAACCTAGAGATAAAATCTTTTAGAACAAAATCAAATATTCAATTAATTAGATAATCAATCAACAAGTCAATCAAATAATCAAAGATATTTGAAAAAGATTTGGATAAGTACCCGATTTCCTTCCAAAGTAATTTCTCGAGCAAGAGATAATTACTTGATATGTCTTTTAATAGAATTACTTGCCTTTGATAGAAACATATGCGTATGGTAGAACCACTTGACTGCATCTGTCCAATTTCTCACAAAGGGATTAGTAATACCAAGTTCATTTTGAATAAATTCAAATGGTCCTTTCTCAAGATTTTTTGTAAAGATATCAGTTAAATTGATTTTTAGAATCACTAAATTGAACATGAATATCTGTATTTTGTACATGATCACTAATAAAATGGTGTTCAATTTCGACGTGCTTAACTCTTGAGTGAAGAATAGGATTCTTGTCAAATTGATGGCGCTTGGTATTGTCACATTTGATTTTCACACTTGATTCTTCAATGCCAAAGTTGTTTAATTGTTGCCTCATCTATAATATTTGCGCACACCAAACTTCCAAGTGCAACGTACTTTGCTTCTGCTATTGATAGAGCTACTTGACTTGAGTAGAGTCAGACTGATTAGGCTTTTCAAGGTCTTGAATATCATCATTTGTAGGGGTGTATCTTGGTTCTGTTTCCTCAATATTATATGAGACATCGTTTTCATCAAATTTCACGTTCATTGACTCTTCCATAGTGCGAGAATTCTTGTTGAGGTCTTGTAGGCTTTGCTTGAGTTTGAAGTAGCAAGGAATATAGCCCATCACCAAGGCTTTTGACTACGAGTAGGTCCAAATATATCCATATGTAGCTGCAAAGCTCAGTTAGTGGAAAATTGATTGCCTTAAAAGAGCTCTTACTTGCTTGCCAAGTGTGCATGCTATACACATTTACATCTTCTTCTTTTTTCACTTTGGATAGGCCTCGCACAAGCTTCTTGGAGGATAGCTTTGCCATTTGTTTTAAGGTAATATGCCCCATCTTTCTATGCCAAAGATCTAATTCTTCTTTGATAGAGACAATGCACCTAATCTCTTTGAATATACATCTAATAAATAGATGTTTTCATGTCTTCTTCAGAGAAAGTTTGAGTTTTTTCATTGCTTACACTTGTGCGTTTATTCTCCTGGAAACAAATCTATAACCAATGTGACGCGGTTGACTAACACTTAATAAATTGTAAATGAGCCCTTCAACAAGTGAGACATTGTTGATGACAATTTTCCTGATCTTTACTATGCCTCTACCAATGATTTTGCCTTTGTTATTACCTCCGAAAGACACACTTGTACCATTTATTTGATAAGTTCTGCGAACTTGCTTGGATCTCCTGTCATATGTCTTGAGTAGTGACTATCTAGGTACCACTTGTTCTTCTTTTTCTTTGGTACCTACAGAGAGAGGATAGATTCACGCTTTCTTTGGTACCCAAATTGTCTTAGGTCCTTTAACATTAGTTGACTCTGTCATTCTTAAGATAATCCCTTTGGTTGGTCTTCAAACTTGAGGACAATTATTCTTGAAATGATTTGCGTCACCATAGTTTGAACACTTGAAGAAGTCGTGCCCAACAGGTTTTACGAATTTTTTTCGAAAATGATTTTTATAAGAAACGTTTGAAGGGCTTTGTCTTAATCTCTCTTTTGCCTTTGGAAAATCATTTGTAATATAGCTTCGTTTTCAAGACCAAGACCACACTTGTTATAGTATGGAATTTGGATAGAGAGAATATGTTCCAATGTTTTCGAACCAAGGGAAATTTCTTTTGTAAATCGCTGAAGTTTCCTTTTTGTAAGATTCTTTTTCTTTTAAAATAAAATCATGATTTTCTTGAATATCCAGAAATTCCTTTTGAGAAGATCATAACTTTCTCATGTTTCCAAAATTTCCTTCTCGAGTAGATCATGATTTTCTTTCAAATCGAAAAATTTCTTTTGGAGAAACTCAATCTTTTTATTTTTGGAAAGATCTTGTTGCCATAACTTCGAATTCTCTTTTTTCAATTCAGGGATTTTCTTAAGAACGATCTTATAATCCAAACATAACTCATCGATATAATCAGAAACTTCATTTGAAATTTCATGGGGACTTACCTCAATCTCATCTTCGGAATCTGATTTGGCCATTAAGCATATATGGCACAATCTTCCTCATCATTATTGTTACACTTTGAATTGCTCTAGATTTCAGCTTTCAAGGTTTTCTTTTTCTTTTCAATTCTTCCTTTGTTTTTCTTCAGGAGTGGACAATTTTCCTTGATATGTCCACGTTTCCTGCATTCAAAACAAATCATTTCCTTACCTTTTTTTTGGTAGTAGAAGATTTCTCAAGTTGCTTCAACTATCATCTTCTTTTGAAGTTTCTTCCTTTTCTAGCCATTCTTTTGAATGTCCTTATCATCACAGCCAATTCTTTATCATATTCGTCTTCTTATGAATTTGTATCAGTTTAATCATGTATTTTTTACTTCAAAGCAATTTCCTTTTCACCTTTGGAGCCATCCTCCATTCAGTCATTCGAATTCATAGGACATCAAGGTTCTAACGAGTTCATCCAGTAATAGAGGCGATATCCTTGTGGTCTCATGGATTGTGGTTTTGAGGTTGTTCCACTCTTTTGTGAGTTCTTTAAGGATTTTGTTTACTCACTCTATTGGAGTGATTTCCTTTCCATAATAAGTCAGGCCATTGACAATGTCAGTAAACCTATTGATCATATCAATAACAGATTCATCAAATTTCATCTTAAAAGATTCATATTTTCAAGAAGACTGTTTGTCTTTTTCTCTTTGACACTATCAGTTCCTTTGTGAGTGACTTGAAGACTATCTCATATCTCCTTTACTGTTTCACAAGAACATATATGATTATACCGAGTTAGAGATAAAGCACAATAAAAAGAGTAAAGAGCTTTGGAATCTAAAGCTTCTCTTTTAGATATATCTGTAGGACTGATTTTTTTTTCTATTCTTCTGTTATTTCTTTTTTTGATGAAGAGGCTGCTGGATTTGCTCTATTTTGCGTAACATCCCACATCAATGGACCAGTTGACTCGATGAAAGCTCTCATTTTATTTTTTCATGTTGTTGACACCTAATTTTTAATCAGTTTTTTAATACCTATTTTCTAAAAAAAATCATAGAAAATCCATAAAAACTTATAAAATTACAAAATCAACTTTGAAAGTCTTGCCCAAGCCTAAGGAATTAATTTGAACAAAAAATAATTTTTTATAATTTTTTTTCATTTTTAATATTTTCATATATTAGGAAATTCACAGATTGAGCAATTCGAAAAAATGACAAAAATCTTTGCAATTTAGTCTCTGAGTTTCGATTAAAGACAAATCGGTCATCTTAAGGATGAACCCATGAACAATTGAACCTTGACCCATAGGTTTTTCATCATTTTAAATCAATTGACAAGATCCTTTTGGCTCGATTCAGTCATTTGGGGCTCAAATTGGTCAGATTTCACTTTCGGGTCAAAAAAAATTTAAGAGTTTTGCACCGAATAAAATCAACTTTCCCCAAACTTGTCATTCCTAGATGATATTCATGTTGTAGATTTCAATTTCGAGTCTAAAATTGGAAAATGGGTCAAATTGTGTTGAATTAGGCAAAATAAAAATGAGGAATGAATAAAGTTGACCAAGTCAACTAGTTGACCAGGTCAAGCGGTGACCATCTCAACCTAGAAAAATTCCCAGCTTTTGGTTTTGCTCCTCGTGCACACAGGTGACTACCAAGAGATAGGAAGACCATTAGACACCCGATTCAACCTCGCCGAAAGGCCATTTGACGTCGCCGGAATTTCCCACAAGGTGCGACGTCGATCCGACCTATTCCCACGAGCGGTCTTGTGCTAGCGCATCCATGAAGACCCCTAGCGTGGCTGTTTGAGGAAATCTATTATAATAGATTTGAAAAGGGACAAACAAAAAGGAGCACGGGAATCATCGAACGACAAATTGATGGGGGGTGGCGGGGAGGGGAAGGGGGGAGAGAGAGCAGGGGGAGAAGGAGGTCTGGCAAGGCTATTCGTCGCCATTGAAGCTCAAGGAATAGAGATCTCGAGCTCGATTTCTAGCTATTCCAAGTGTCACGACCTAAAAATCGGTTAAAACCTTAGGTTAGCAATGCATTACCAGGCCTAATAAAACCTGAAAACATTTAATTCAATCTCTCCCAAATCTTCGCCAATGGAATTTTGGAATTTTAAACGAGTTAGAAGCTTCAGGAACCACTTAAAAAATTTAAATTTCTTTCCCCAGAAGTCATAAGAGTCGCGCCTAAAAATCGGTTAAAACCTTAGGTTAATGGATTATCAGGCTAATTAAGTGATTAATCTAATACAGGCTCTCCCAAACCTTACCAATTCGCAACTTTGATTTATTCAAACGATTGAATTCCGGAGCCGCCACTAACCATTTTTGGTAGGTTGGTTAGATACCTAAATAAAATAGCGGGAGGAACTATTTTATTCCTACGAACCAAAGATTAAGTGTTCGAGGACTTAATTACGCTAGTTAACTGAAACTAACGCCCTTTCGGTACCTTGATTCAAAAAAAAAACTATGCTCGGCAACTTGGCATTGATTGATTTCCCTTTCTTATTTTTTTTTATGATTTTTTTATTTTTTTATATTTTAAAAAAAGATGAAGGCTTTTTCGTTTTTACCCTTTGGAAGAGATGCAATGCATAACATGTGAAGCCTAAACTATATGCCGGATTCATATGGGTAAATTAAACGTGCAAATTTACATCAAATTAATGCAACAAAGTAAATTGCGAAAAGTCGTACGCTTTAATAAAATAAACACGCAAAGACTGCATAAAGTAAAAAACAAATCTACTAAATTAGGGAGCATGCTTTTTTTTTAAAAAAACTTTAAACATACTAATTAGATTATCCTACCATGAGTAAACTAAGCATGGTACTAATGACATGCTAAATGACACAGTGAAATAACATATGATGTGAAAGTACAAGGTATGAGATACGTGAAATAATAACATTATGATATGATGTGCATGATTTTTTTAGACAAATGGATGACAGGGCTAAATGATGCTCGCAACCACGAATGGCACGAGAAATGATGCAAAGATATGATATGCCATTTTTTGAAAATGCATGACATGGTGCCCGGAATTTTTTGTATATTTTTTGTATTATTATTTTTTTGTATTATTATTATATATTTTTTATATTTATATATATATTTTTTACTTTCAACCATGTGAGGACGTCTTCTTCTTTTTTTTGACTCCCCTTTCCAAATTAAACTCGGTTCCTAAAAAGATTTAATTAGGTATATGTTCTAAAAAAAACTACCTCTTCCTAAATTTAAAAAAAAATAAAAAATCTTGGGAAATTTTCACAATCAAACAAAATATCAATTGAGCGAATCCGAAATAACAGACCTAAGCAAATCAATTATCTCTATCTCGCTCTAAATCAACTTCTGGAAGATGACGAACCGGATCTAAATGGCAATAGATCGAGTTGATCATTTTCCCCACTTTTCTAAAACTGGAGGACCGTTCCCGAATGGCGACGGGAAGAGTCACCCAAATTTTGGAAAAAATTTATTTTTCCCATTAGGAAAATATTTCCTAATTTAGATTTAAATCCTTCTTCTTTGATTTACTCTTGGGCTCTCGCAAAATTCTTCGCTCTTTAGCAAAGTATCAACAGGAAAAGATGTTCTGTTTCGGACGGAAACAACAGCTAAACCATGCAAAACAATAAAAAAAAAACCTTTAAACTTCACTAAAAAATTCAAATTAAATCCTTGAAGAAGAAAAAAAATTACCTTGAATTGAAGGTCGACTTTGACAGCCGAATTTGAACGAAACTTGAATATCGAGCTCGAACCTTGGTCCAAACGACTAATCTAGGACTTGGGTTGAAAACACTCGAAGGCCAATTAGTCGAAGGAGTTCACGCGCCGACGAGCTTGCTTAAACCAGGATTTGCAGCCACAAATTTACACTCTTTAGAACCCTAGGCAGCAGATACTTTGAGCCAAAAGAATGTGATAATCAACTCAGTTAATGTGCCTAAACCTGTACCAAACCAGCAAGTGGAAACGCTCCAAAACAGGGCTGTTTTGGGGTTGTAACAGCAGCTAATTATGCACCAACGAACGGATTTTTATGTTCCAAATCACAGTTGGAACGTGCCCGGAATAGCAGACATAAATCGCCTATAGAGCAGCTTTGAAGTCACCTAAACAGCAGAAGATCTGGTCTCGAACAGCAGCTCGAAAAACAGTGCGAATTAGGAGAATCGACTGGACTCGAACAATGGTGAATTGGTTAGAGACAAGGATTATCAGCAGCTTCGACAAAGACTCCTCTTGACCATGCACGAGACCCTCTCTCTCTCTCTATGTAATCTTTCTCTTCCAGGAAATCTAGCCAACCTAATACAACAAGCTGAAGAGCGAAGACAAACCTCCCAACACAATTTTAGAGACCCCCCAAGAAGAATGAGCAGAAACCCCTTTTTTTTTTACCCAAAACAGCCCCTGTTTCGCATGAAATTGCATAAAAAAAAATGAACGTCAAGCCCAAAGGAGTCTAGCACAACGATATAGCTGAGCTAGATATCGATTTAGGGACCAGAAAACAAAGGGATTAGCTACTGAATAGCAGCTGGACAGCAGGAGTTCATGGACTGAACAGCAGGGAAAATGCATCCGAATAGCAAAGAGAATCCAAGCCCGAACAGAGGAGGGTTGGTTTCAAACAACATACTCCGGACAGCAGCTCAAACTTGCTTGAATAATGCCTTGATAACGACCTTGAATAGCCCTCAATTTTGCCTGGACAGTAGGTAAGGAGGCGCCAGACAGCAGCAAATCGGCGTCAACAGCAGCTCTTGGATTTTTGCCTTGATCCTGAACCTAACATGTGAACTCTCTTTTTTTCTTTTCCTCCTAACCGGCAATCTCCAAGAGTCCATAGGCTTGATTCCTCCGGCCCCCATATATTAACTCTTTTTTGCCCATCGGATGCTCCCTCACCGAAAGTGAATTTCCTTTCATCATGCCTAATTACTTTAATCATACGTACACCTATCAAGTGCCCTCATGCCTCCCACTTGGAATGGAATGATGAAGCTCTCCACCACCACCGAAAGGATCTACTTCCTCTTGTCTGCTTGGTCCCCCGAATTGATGCTGTTTGATTTGTTGTTAGTGTCATTGTTGTTGCAAACAGTAGCTTCCTTTCCAAGTTTGGATTTGCTGGTTTCCATTCTGATGTAGAGGAAGACCGACCCCATTTGAATTTTTCCGAGACGGCGAAGGGTCCACAGTAGAACTTAAGTTCCTGCTGATATTTGGGTTCTTCTAGGGCTTGGAAATGGATCTATTAGTCTTCGATGAAATCCCATTAGTGATGCCATTCAATTTTTAGCGTGATTGTATTGCCAGAGCAAATTCGGTTCTGAAGAATCACTGGTGGCAGCATCGAGCTCATCCACATCATCTGTACTTGTGTGATCGAAAACATTACTGTTCATGCACATGCCGTAAGTTTGCTTCGAAAGTTTTTTGGGGCCATCCTGGAGATATTTCTGGTGAAACCCATCAGTTAGGTTCCCATTGTTTATGCTCAACACCCGAGGGTGTTTCTCGACTTGGCTACCATCTTCCTTGTTCACCATGACGTTGTACATTGGAACAATGGCAGAGGCTGAAATAATCCCACGATTTTGATATGCCTACAAATCGAGTATCTCCAGACAGCCAGTAAGTTCGCAAGTACGCTACTCATTCAAGATTCTTGAAGGGAAAAACTATTCTTCCTTCGTAACTCAGACTTGTATAGGAGCCTTTTCCACGGACTGACAATACTCAATGGACAATGCCTTTAGTGATTCGAACTCTCAAAGGGATTGGATCTCAACTAGCCTTGGACAATGTTTCACCTTGACGTCTCTCGACCTCCTTATTCTGGATTATCCTCAAAATCTCGAGGGGTTCGCAGACCAATATTGAGTGAACCCTGTCAATGGCTTTTAGAGTTGCCACAAGAGTTACGTAACCCACGTTTGCTTGAACAATCCTAACAGCATTCTCATCAAATGAGACCAATGCACCTGTTGAGCATGAACACGAAATTCTTCTTTCCCTGCAACATGGTGCTTCCATATAACCAAGAAAGACAAGGCCCTTTCCTTGCGGTGTGAACTGCAAGTAAGATCTTTCTGGCGCAATCCGACCACCATATATATTTTGTGGGATTAGCAAGGTAACTGGTGTATGACCAAGAAATGAGGGGCATCCTTCCCTGCATGTTCAGTGGGTATGTTGTAAAGAAACAAGGTTTTCACCTTATCTTCTACAAGGCCAAAGAGTATGCAAATATATGTCTCATTTCCATGTGCACTCAACCACACTGCCACAATTGGAAGAAGCTGAACATAGCAACTATCGAGCTGATATATGCTTTTCTGTTCACTGTTGGGCTGCATATTGGCATACGATTTTGACTGTGGAACAGCCTGATCTTTCTTAGCAGTATCTTTCATGCAATCAAGCATATCTGTGGCTGACACCAGAAATGGGATAAAGTTTTCTTGGTTTCTCGTCAATTAAGGGTTGAGCTGAAGGGAGGCTTAAAATATTTTTCTTGACTAACGCACGGACATGCACTTGAACTTGTGAACCATTGGGGTCCTCATTTGTACTATGCTTAACATTTGTGGTAGGCATCTCTGTGGGCACATAATTGGACCGTCCAATTGTGAGGACTTTTGCAATATCACTACGGCCTGGTTCATCATTTAACTCTTGGCAAAGGAAGTCTCCAGCAGCAGTACATCTTTCAGCACTGTAACCATTTCTGAAAGTCCTGCACACGGTGCCTTCTAATGGTGGGCATTGAGACTTGCCAGTCAGAAGGGTTCTGCACTCAATCATGGCACAGTCGTTATTACCAAGACCTGCTGTGGCATCAGCTTCATGGTTAGTCCTAGATGCCTCTTTTGTTGTTTAGTGGAGGATCCACTTTCAATGACTCAGACGCTCTTTGGCCCTTCACCTTTTTCACCAAAAGTGGCCATGTATAATTCATGTGATGAAGGCCTATTTCTTCTCTTTTTTTTCTTTATTCATGATCAGTTAGCAATGGAATCTCCACTTGCTAGCTAATCACCCTTCGGTTAATTACTTTCCTCCTTCTAAGGTTCTTCAGATGAGTTAGCACTATGTAGTCCATCTTCAGCTTTCTTCTCTGCAGATGTCCTCATGAGCGTGTACACGTGGATTAGTTAAAATGAAATAAATAATAAAAAAAAATGCAACGCATGCAGAAATTAAATTAATGCACATGAAACTACACACACAAAAAAATGATTTAAATATTTTTTGCCAGAGACTAAAGTTAGTCTCTAATTTTTATAAAATAAATGATTAAATGAGGAAAATCAAAAATTTAGGTGTCAACACCAAGCGACGCTGAGCGGCGCCATTGGTACCAGTAGCTTCGCCTCGATATAGGGAATGCGCTTGACCCACTTGCCTTTGCCGACGACCTCGAAATAGGTAAATGCCATGCTCGAACTCCTTAATCTTTATCAATGGCAAATTCTTGGTTTCTTTAAGTTACTTTGATTTTTGGGATCAGAATCATCTTGAGCATCCACTACTCACATAAATCCCTTAGATTTGCATTTTCATTGCATATACAGTAGGATTCGATCCATAAACTCCCCAAACCTACTCCAGCTATATAGCTCGTTTTGAGTGTCCTCAAGCTCCACCGATGGCCAGGTAAGCTTCCTCAACCTCTTGTGATGTTGTTTAATGTTTTGGATGGTCTGTATCATGCTAGAATTGGCTAGGCTAGATCTTCGTCGGAGCTCACCTTCGCCGAAGATAGATAGGTTATGTTTAGGTCTGTTCATGGTTGAAATTGACGCATGTTAATTTTGAGGTTGATTAAACTCGATTTAGTATGAAATCGAAGCCTTTTCGTATGGTTTAGAGGTTATTCTCTAGGCTCCAGTGCGGCGCCAGAGGGTCATCTGCCTCGATAAGTGGTTGACTCGATTAATGCTGACGTGGCGCCATATGGAGGGCACATTAGTAGGGGCGTCACTTTTCAGAAAAAAATAGAAAATAAAAATTCCAAATTAAACGGTGGTTCTTGAGCCATGTGTCGCGATCTGAAAATTTTCTGAAAATAAAAAATAATTTTCAAAATATTCTGATTTTTTGAAAATAAGAAATATTTTGTGATCGTGTGGCCCAAGTTTGGCCACACATCACCATCCTGCCCGTGCATTCCATTTTCAACAATTCAAAAATATTTTTCAGAAATTAAAAATTAATTTTTGAAAAATAAAAATCTATTTGATCGGACGGCCGTGCATTAGCCATGTCGCCTGAACCTGACCGTAGGTTTGATCGTTGGGTCGAAGGGTTGTGGTCTAGCCACGTGTCTCAATCCTGACCATAAGATTAGAAAATAGAATATAATTCAAAAATTCAATAAAAATTAATAAAATTAGAAAAATTGATATATATATATATATATATATATATATATATATATGGGTCGTTTTGGTTAAACCCAACTTGGACCCATTAGGTTTGAGCTGGACACCCGTAAAGGGTTTGAGCTGGACACCCGTAAAGTTGGGCCGAGTCAACCTGACCCAGCCCGAAAATAAAAAATTGAAATAATAAATAAAATTCAGAAAATGATTAAAAATCCAAAATTGGGGGGGGGGGGGGGGGGGGGGGGGGGGGGGGGGGGGGGGGGGGGGGGGGGGGGGGGGGGCCTTAAAATTATGAATTTGGTCATTTTAACTGATCAACCTTATTTTTGATGATTTTATCCTTTTGATCCTTCTAAAATAATGATTTTAACATTATAGGCAAATCGTCTCAAAAATTTCAAAAATCTCCAAATTACAAAAATAGAAATGGTCCATCTCGACTAGCCAAATATATATTTTTAATTATTATTTTTCTAAAATGGCGATTTTGCCCCTCATGGCCAAACCCTAAAAATCCAGAAAAATTGAAAAATATCAAAGCTGGGAAACCCGTAAAAGGAAACTTATTATTATTATTATTTTTGATGATTTGGGTTCCTAATCTCTTCGAAATGATAATTTCTTCCCTTCGGGTAAATTATCTCTCAAAATGACAATTTTAACCTGATGGATAAATTGCCTCCAAATCTTCCCAAACTCTTTTCAAACCTCTAAACACATCTTCTCTAAGACATTAGAACTATACTAAGATACTATATTGGATTTTCATGGCGTTTTATCCACAGTCATTAGATCCTTGATTTATGCATCTACTTTACTAATTGTAATTGGTAGGTTTAGCTCTTCCTCTCTGCATAAACTATTAGATTCTAGAGCTTACCTCTCTTCAAGTTATTTATATGAAATCATAGCTAAGAAATCATTCAACTTCGGTACTGAAGGGCCGCCAATAACAATATTGGCGTAACTAAATCCCGTTCTCAAATCTTTTGTTCTATTTGAGTCATATGGCTTCTCCCACGCCCGATGAGGTTCTTGACCTACCTTCTTCAAAGATCGTTGGTGACTCTGAAAGCATGCACACTAACACACATGTCACCTAATCACACTAAGATCGAATCTAATAACCCGCCGCGTTTTTTGGGTTTTGGAGTGCTCAAGCTAAGCTCGCTTGGAGACTTAGTAATAATTAGCTTGATCAATCATTTTCGAGATCGGGTTGCGACACATATGTTGCAGTCTTTTCCATCAAAATACGGAGGTCTAGTGTTGCTTCGACCTTCCACAATTCATGCTCCAAGAATGCTAGCCATAAAGGATCGCTAGCTTGAAGTATACATTTCAAATAATAAGCCTTAGTTTTGATACCCAATTATTTTTTGCTAACAATATCACCTAGAGGTGGTGAATAGGTGAATATAATCAAACTTTATAAAATACTATAAAATTAAAAACTTCAAGTTTGATAGGAGCAAATGGAGTTAAAGAACCATGCAATACTTCTACTAAACAGTAAATAGAGGTCAGTAAAGAGTAGCAAATAACACATAGATGTTATAGTGGTTTGGCTTCTGATAAAGCCTATAGTCTACTCTTCACACTATAGCCTACTGACTGGATTCCACTAAGTAATCAAATGAGAGATTACAAAAAGAAGTGATTGCTTGAAAATAAGCACTTCCAACAGAACCGGCCTCTACCAAGGCTATCCCACTCTACACACTTTACTTTGTATTATACCTCTCACAAGATCTCAATTTAAGCTCACTTGTGTAAGACAATTGAGAATATGTAAAGCTCTCTTGAAATATGAATGCTGATATCTTGATCTCTCTTACTTATCTTCGAACATGGTGATCTTTATATACTCCTAGACTTCCAAGCTTCCCACTAGACAGAATCACTTCGAGAAGCAATCTCCAAACTAGCCATTGGTTGATTGTGGGATAAAGATCACAAGCCATGAGGTGAGAGGAATCAGAGATTTGAGAAGATTTGCTCGTCCATACAATGAAATCATTAACGCCATAATCAAACTTCTAACAAAGAAAATTATCCATAGGGTAATTGCCAATCAATCAAGATTCCTCATATGAAAAGTAACGATAATATCTTTGTGATTGATGGTCAATCAATGTAACTTCAAAATGCAATCCTTACCAGATAATTGACTATTAGTGAGGAAAATTCAATTTGCTAAATAATTAAGAATAAGATTGAATAAATAGTGGGGGTTAGTATAAAGATTAAATGTATCTCCCATAGAATCTCAAGTGAGTCTACCTCTTACATGAATCCTACTTCTATCAAAATAAAAGCATTAAGCATATTAAGTATAAAAGGCATAGAGATATATATGTAGTAATCCTCAAAGTATAAATCAAAGCATTTTCAGTTATGAAAGTGTTACTCCATGCCAGAAAAGACCTTGATCGACATTTCAAAGAAATGGTCAAGCTCTTTTATCTCCTAGGCGCGGATTGGAATCTTAAACCAATCTTCCTCACTTCCATTCCCAAAGAAGTCACCAAACTGTTGAAGAAAGTTTGGTTTCCTTCAAAATCAAATATAATTTCCCAACATAAATGACGTGTTTTGTCTACCCATTTTTAGGATGTTTTGATTTCCTTCTCGATCTTAATCATTTGCTTCTGAGTACTAAGATAGATGCACATCGCAGGGTGTGTCTATTAAGAACTTTGCTAGCATAACAGTTTTTTGGTAATTACGAGAATAACATCATGCGTGTACATAAATTTTTCAAGAAGTTGACCCTACAATAGTTTTTATTGTTTGTTATTTATTTTTTGTAGCTCACAATATTATGTTCTTCTAACAATGGATAAAAAATTCTCACATAAGCATATTCTGGTTATTAACTCCATTGTTCAATTGAAGAGCTTTCCAAATGCAGATTCGAGTGTTTTTTTTTCAAGAAAAAGAGTACAAGTTTTGGGGATAAATCTCTTAACAATGTGTAGTGATATTGACCAGAGGATGAGAATTGTTTTTTTCAAAAAGCTAAGAGAATATTCTTCTAAGATCTTAATATAATTGCATATATTGCTTCTATCTTGTAATATCCATGCCAATGAGTAATAAAAATTAGGGAAATGCTTTCCTAACAGTGTTTTTAGAAATGGTATAATCTCAATCGTAGATCCACACACTATCACTGCGTGTTTTGCATAAAACACTCATTAATTGGGAGATTGTATGATTATAAATAACTAACAATATTGTCAGATTGTTAGGCTAGCAATTCTCTAAAAATTAAACTCTACAAGAATGAGAAAGCCTTATATTTATAATTCACGTAAAAAAAACTCTACATGTATGATGTGTGATCATAAAAAATAAAAATAAAATAAAAAATAAAAAATAAAAGAAAAAAAGGAAAAAATAAATCAAAAAGAAAAATAAAAAATCAAACTTAACTAAATTTTTGGTTCAGTTCATATTTAGTTCAGGGCGTTCAGGCTTGCAAAATCGAGTCAAATTGAACCATGAACACCCTTAGTGCGATGTGATATATTTATAGAAAAAAAATATATATAATGAAAAGAAAATTTGACTTTGTCGTCGCAATACTCCATAGAGAGTAAAATTACTTTATTGCCATCTAATATTACCTCTAGTAAATTCTAAGACCTATGTGATGACATCGTCACCGTTTCCATAAAAGTTGAATGTGCAAGAGTAGAGAAACAACTTTTATAAAGAAACATACGCAAATAAGGGCGGTGCTATTTCCACCCAATAAATGACTAAATCCACCCCCTTTACACTAAAAAGACAAAATTGCCCACAATTTTTCAATTACAACCTAAAGTTATGGCACACAACATCCTTTTTCTATTGTTTCTTTTTCAATTCATAATGTTTTATGGGCTCCATGTAAAATTATCCATTAATAATATTAAAAAAAAAGACATTCTTTGATATAGTATAAAACTGAAAAAAAAAAAGATATCTTCTTCATCATACTTCTCTATTTTTTGTCCCTCTTATCTCAAGAGCTCACTTTGTTGGTGAACTTTTTATTAATTTCATTAGTCTAAAGTATATGTCAAGTCTCGTTATTTACTATCAGAGATTTTAATTTTCTTTCTTACTATATTGGCGAGATACCTTTATTCAAAGCATAGGAGATGTTAGAGAAATATTTAGCAATACACTCAAATTATTACGCATGATGAGGTATTTTGATTATTCTTTTGTGTAAATAGTTCATAAATGATATTCATTTTCATTAATCTAAAATGGCATTTTAAAAAAGAATCTTACTTTATGCAATGTCTTGAATTTAATTAAATTTCATCTACTTAATAATATATCCACCAATTTGATCAACAATGTAGAAAAGATCTAGATTTTTGGAAATATCTCTTCTCTTACATAAAAAAAAGAAAAAGAAAATATTGCCATCAATATACAAGGAAGATCTTCAATAAACAAAAACTGAACATATGATATTCTTAATTATGATAGGTAGATCCTACATAGATATAAGAAAACTAATAAAAAAAAAGGAAAATAAATAAATTTGGAGTCACCAATTTAAATTGTAATTTAATGATAGAGGGCAATTTTGTCTTTTTGATGAAAATTGAGTGATTTAATAATATATGGAGTGGAAATAGCGCCGCCCGCAAATAATGTTATGTATAAAATCCCATTCGAAGCACGCATGAATATCGTAGTCACTATGGTAATATTGGCAACAAAATTCTCTCAGTCGTAATGCTTACAAGACATGATGTCGTGCAAAGATATAACTCTCAAGTCGGCGCATGTGCGGGTGCTCATCATTAATTTCGTTGCCATGCTTTTACTCAGATTTTCGCAACCTTGTTGGAGCAATGTTGATCCCGCGTGTCCTCTATTTGTCAATTTTCGTAAGTTGAATTTATTGAAGTTAATTATTGTTCCCACACGTAATTAACACTTTTCAACTCTTTTAAAATGCCAATATGCATGCGTTCTTGCTCATAAATAGATTAAGGATGAGGACACTAGTATCATAAGTGCGGGGTTCGATACCCGCACTCTGTAAAGAGGTAGAGTAAAAGTCAAAGAGGAGAGTTATAAATAAACAGACAAAAAAAAAAAGCTCTTTTCAATATTATCCCTATTATACTCATAATTTTAGGTCGCTGGCCTCCAATAAATTGATGGGTTGATCTCAGGCATTAATCGTCCATTTTCATTCGGTTCCAAAATGTTCGTACGACCATATCCTCGGGAGATCTATTGTAACATAAGAATCGGGATTCTCTTTCCTCATCTCCACTTACGAAACATCGGTGTACTTGCATGAATAAGGATGTTTCCTATCTAAGAACAACGTACTGAGTCGTCCCATGTATTAATTGCGCCTCTACTTATGACTGATAAAGCCAGCTTGCTCGAACGGGTCCATGACGACGACGACGACCACTGTACATTACTGTCGCTAAATTTGGGGTACTTGTATAGGTTCAAACCATACTACGATGTCCACCCCAATGAAAGTTGCGTTGCAATTAGAACTCCTCGAAAAATTTACAAGTTCCCTATGAAAGAGGCATAATGTCACAACTTGTAAGGGAAGATATGTAGCAAGAACAGGACTAAGAACTCTCTTATGGACATGTTTGGTGGACCACCAACATTGACTAGTGGTGAGCGCGGATATACGATTAGAAAAAGATCTTTGCGCGAAAGACTGATCGAAAATGATGTTGGGTGACCTACAGAAACTGGAAAAGATAGAAAGAGTGACATTACCGCTGTCCGTGTCGGCAAGCTAATGTCCGAGCTTCTTTTTTTTTTTTTTGGTGAAAGAAGCAAATCTAGCACAGATTAGCTGTGCCGAGTAGGATAAAAATATGCAAATTCGTGGCGGATGCTGCTCAGGACGTGGTTGGAATTTGCAACGTCTTTCTAGATTCGGACAGTCCCGAGTTGAAATTGGTTTCGTCTCATGCATCGAATCTGAGCTTGAGCTTGAGAAGTTGCGGTCGCTCACATGCATGTCATAGTTTACTTCGCCTTTGTATTCTTGTTGTTAGGTGATCTTGAGTCTTTCTTACCATGAAAGTTAGTTCAAAAAATGAGATTTCCCCTCACACTTGTAAACCGGCCACCAATTTTTTCCACAACAGATATGGAATAACCCCAACACTTGTCTCTTGGAAAAACCATTGATTCATAGATGAGATGAGCATGGGTCCTCGACATTGGTTGAACGATAGTGAAGTGAGTCCATGTACAAAATTCTTACCATAATTTCGTAAGATCGTAAGGACAAATTTGATCGACTAGAGAAGTATGATATATATTCTAAAGCCGACCTGAGGTGGACATAGAGTTGGATACAAGTATCCCTAAGATAATAACCTTTGTGATCTCAAAATAGCCATCACGTGTTACATGTCATCACCTTTGTAAAAGTGGGTCCAACTGAATTGGACAAGTTCGGACTCGGGTTCCCTCTTAGCAATCTCCTTGAATGAAGGCATTGAGTTTCTGCTGCACGTTCCCAACAAACGGTATTAGAGCCAGTGTGTGATTGGTGGCCACTCCCAATACATATCAACATTTGTTCTGGGGAGCCTTCATGGTTTGATTGACGAAGAAACTATGAGCATTGGGTCTAGAAACATGGTCTTGTTGGCAGCCTCTCTTAGCGATTTTTTCAGGTGAATGTGTCAAACTTCTGGTGCGCATTCCCAACAGATGGATCAGCGACGCAAATTCTCTGTCAACTACGGAAAAGGAGAGAATCTTCATAAAAAGAATTGCGAAACTCCTTGGCTGCAACTGCAAGCGCTTGTCAAGACGGGTGGCTTAGTTCGATGATTCAATTTGTTTAACCTATTTCAGTGCATGCGTAAAAGCCCTTTATTGTGGGACGAGTCTTGGCCCATAACCATGTGTCTCTTGGCCCAAACTCTTAATCGATAAAGATTCCACAATCTCCAGGAGAAAAAGCCCATGGTAGGGCTGTTTCAGTCTTATTGGGCAGCGGATTTGCACAATCTCTAATTGGGAGTTGAGTTAGAAGTAGCATGATGCGACAACATGGTTTGCTTCACTTGGCAAAACATCAAAATATTTGGGACTTAATTATTGGAGTTGGCGAATACTCGGGGACCCTTCTTTCTCACATCGGGCATGCCCACGTGAGCTTAGGGAAACAAAAGTATGAACCAACGACATGTAATTCCTACGCACGGAATGCGGGGATTCGGGGGCAGCGCCCCCGATACGGAGGTCCTGCTGGCCGATCAGCGGGCGGGATTCCATTCCTCGGTGAGTGGACAACTGCCCGCTGTCTGAAGACGCGTGAGGGCATGGGGGCAGCGCCCCCGAGTATAATATAGGTTTTAGGCTTTTATTTAAGTTGGTCCATTACTGTGAGGCCCGTTTTCAGCATATATATATATATATATATATATATATTATATATATTATTGTTTTTCGTTCATTGTAACCGTGCTACAGAAAACTTAATATAAGACTGCAGGACTTATAGTAGCCCTTTTCTGGGTGAATCTGAGTAAATGGCGTTGTTCGTTTTTTTCTTATTTCTGCCATTCTTCCGATTCGATAAGATAAATCTCATCATTAATCGATAATATTAAAAATTTTAGGATTATATTGGTAAAAATTTAATAGGTCTAGAACTTTTTAGATGATTTTACCTGATTCTTCAGTGCCTGACAGTGCTATGTGTCCCATGCAATTTGTTCACATGTTTGGGACTCTATAATGGTATCAAATCCATGTTGATATATCATACAAGAAAGGCATCTGTACCCTTCCTTTAAACTTTGACAATTGAGTGGTGCCTTCTCTTTTGCTTTGCTTTCCTTTTGACCTTTTTTTTTCAATTAAAGGGTCGGTGGCGTCTACACACAAAGTCAAAGAAAAAGACTAAGGGGAAGGCCCGTTCTTCAAAAGAATATTAAAAAGATTTCATGCTAATCTTGCCGCAAAACATGATTTTATAAAGTGATCACTCATGAATCGTTGACGAAAAATCGACGGGGTTCAATTTTCGAGGATGTCTCTTCTTCGGCCACGATGCATAATGGATGGCTAAACATGATTAGCTTTTAAGCCCAAGGTCAATACTTTGCACAATGGTTTTGCCATTTTCGACCACACGTAGAAAATGGAAGGGAGAAAAATCCCAGTTCGGCCCTCGAAAGGGATCGAAAATGTCGATCTGCCGCTGCGACGAGCTCGTGAGTTAATCGACAAATGTTTCGATCATTCACCCATCTACTAACGCGGAAAATATGATAGAACTCTGGAATTTGCCGTATGCCTCTTTTGTTTTTTTTTTTTTTTAGGAGATTTAACAGGGATAGAGGGGAAAGAAAACAGGGAAAGTCTTGATATTTTATGGAGTTAAATCTTGATTAGTCAAAAGCTTAGTGTTTCGAGACACTGGCTTCACGTGCGCATTGACGCTTAAAACGTTGGGTTCTCAACCTATCATGTGTGGATAAAACAACTTACTTTGTCATTCCCCAGAAATTTAAGAAGCAACAGGCTTGGGTTTATTTTTACAAAAGAACGATTTCTAGTTCTTTGTGAGGGAGCTGCGCATCCAAATGATAATTTCATGACAAACAAACTGAGACATAAATGACCCGTTTTGGTAACGTTTTTTATTTTATTTTATTTTATTTTTTTCTGTTCTTTTGTTCTCTAGAGCAGAAATCTATTTTTTTGTGTATGTCATTTCCCAAAACAAATCAGTGACTAGGAATAGATTTGGAACATAAACAAGAAATAAAAAAAATGTAGTTTTTTTTTTTTTTTGGAACAAAAAAAGAAGAAAGGTCATTTTAGAGAAATAAACCTAGCGTAACCCGATCTGGATGGGGTTCCCTTCTTTCCTTATTCTTCTTTTTCTTTTTGCAGAAGTCTATTTATACTTTTGCTTTCTTAGTATACTTGTCATCAAAATAATATCAAGATAAAATCAAAATATTCGTTTGATTTTTTTTTTTTTTAAACTTCTATTAAATTTTTCTTTCAACACCCTCGAATTCATTTTACAAAAGACAAATTGGAAAATTGAAATTCAAAATGGAAGAATTGACACAATGGAAGAACACTTAAATTCATATTCAAATGCTTTGTATCTACATATATGAGTCGTGTTAACACTTGAGTTTTATTAAGTCCTATTTTTTGTTTTATTGGAAGTGGGTGTGGTGGGAGTTGACGAGGAGGGCTGAGTTATATATCATCAATTTTGGATTGACTTTTAAATATTACCTTTTGATCAATTATAGTGCTTTTTTAGAATTCTTGGGAATGTAGATGAGAAGAAGAAGCAAACATGAATTATTAAATATGTATTGGTTTTTTTGTAATGGAGTAAAAAATTTGAGAACAAAATTTTTTCTAGGATCCTACCAACGCATTTTTATTCTTTTTCTATTTCTGAAATAAAAATTTTTGTGCAATTACCAATACATTCTTCTGCTTAGAAATTCATCCAAGAAATGGAAATAGAAAAGATTTTCTAAATAGAAATTATTTTTCGAAATAGAAATGTTACCAAACCACCTCAAAGAAATCGAATTATTTGCTGTTTTCACTCGATAAATCACATAAGCTTCGGGGGATTTCTATGGTCTCTCGAGGGACAAATTCATCGCTGCAAAAACATCATACGCGAGTGCTTTTTATCGTATCTCCAAAGGAATTGGTGTGTCTCACAAGTGTTTCGAAGGTTTCTAATGAGCATCGAGATTTGTTTTTCTTGTGATTCAATGGTCGCCGATGTCCAAGGATCTGATTCTCAGGAAATGCATTCATGAGGAAGATTCACAAGCAAGATCTCACGTCTTATTTATACCAGTAAAATCACAGATCTTAACATAAAATTTCCATTATAATCAGGAAATAGTGGAAGACGGATACCGG
>JAGVVM010003667.1:0-17998 GCA_019149425.1 Psidium friedrichsthalianum
CCCTTCCCCCCCCTCTCGCCCGCCCGGCGGATAACCACCGAACCTAGCTTGCGACTCGAGAGGCGCAACAGCCTAATAACGAATCTGACGACCAGCAAAACGTAGCCCTTCTGCAGCACGAAGAGAAAAGGTCCCCCCAGCTAGCATCCTAGAAACGACAATCTACATAGAGCGCATGAAGTGTTCTTTTTCTAGATTCACAATAAAAATAATTAAATTTCTGCTTTCCCAAAAATAAATATTAATAATGGGTAAAAATTCATCTCCTTTATACGATTTCGAAGAAACCGATTATGAAAATGTCATCGCTCAAAGGAGGGTGGAATGATGAGCAACAAAAAACGCCATGGACTTTGGGTCAAAGTTGACCTTCAGAGGTTGTCTTAAGAAATAAGCCGGGAATGGTTAAGGCAAAAAGGGATTAATAAACTCGAATTGACTGCCATTGAGAGATCATAGTTCGTATCATTATTATTTCATTCTTAAAATGAACCCAAAACGGATTGCAACTACACGGCACTTAAACTTTTATTTGTTAATTTATTGCTCACATATTTAATCTTTTAGAACTAAATCAAAATCCGAATTTCAAATAAAGAAATAAATGTATTTTATTCATGTATAAAGCTTTACAATTTGAACTGTGAAATTGTTCCCTGATTTTTTAATTTATTGTACTCGTGCGATGCATTTACCTAATTTATTTGACACAAAAAATTCAAACTTATATTCATGTAATCTGTTTATCTCAAACTTTTTTTTTTATGATTTGAAAGATCCCAAACTCAGACGTGCGCCGCACATTTATCCTTCTCTCGAGATCTTTTCTTTCCTCCTTCATTTGCACCGCCGCCGCTGTCCTCACCATTGCCAAACAAGAAAGAAAACGGAGGAAGTTACCAAAAAAAAAAAGAGGAAAATGAAAATGAGAAAAGAAAAACATATGATAAGTCCACATATTTCGTCATTGCCATTTGCTTTTAGTCGTCCATGTAGATAACCACATAAGACATTTAGTTGTGTAAGGGCCTGTTTGGTAACGTTTCTATTCCAAAAAGTGATTATGATTAAAAACACTTTCTTTTTATTCTATTCTTTTAGAGAATCAGAATGCGTTTGGTACTACATAAAGATTTTTTGTCCAAAAGTGATCCTAAAAATTGATCTAAAAAAGTGTTATGGGAAGAGGCTGAGAAGTCCATTTTTGAAAAGTGATCCTAAAAAAGTGTTCTTTTTTGAGAAACAACTTTTTTAAAAGTGTTCCCGGGAGCAGAATCAGAAACAGAATTTTTGCGTTACCAAACATATTTCTGATCTTTTTTGTTCCCGGGAACAGAAACGTTACCAAACAGGCCCTAAGTTAGCAAAATTTGAAAAAAAAGTGTATCACACTGGTATAAGTTTAGGATTGTTTGGTATTATAGAAAAAAAAATATAGGATAAATTGTCACATATTCATAAAAATTTCTTTTGGCTATTTTTAAAAAAAGAATTAGTACCACGAAAAGCCTCAAACTAATACATTTATGACAAATTTACCTCAAACTAAGTTTTTTGATCACAAAAAAATTCAAACTGGTACACCTGTGACAATTTAGCCCAAACTATTTTTTGCGACAACAAAAAATCCCAAACTGATATATCTATGACAAATTTACTCTAAACTAATTATTTTAATTACCAAAAACCTCAAACTAGTATATATATGACAAATTTACTCTTCATTAGTGTTCGTTAATTAGATTAATGCCACAAAAAATCTCAAATTGTAAAAACTCCAAACCTGTACATCTGATAATTATTATGTGTCATATAACTCAGCAATTTAACAATAAAATTTAATAAAAATTAACGAAGGGTAAATTTGTCATAGGTGTATCAATTTGGGATAAATTTATCAAATATGTACTGATTTAGGATTTTTTATGGTTAAAAAATAATTTAAAATAAATTTATTATAAATTAATTAATTTGGGGTTTCTTGTGGTATTAATCCAAAGGGAAAATAACTATAAGTGGCAAGCCACAAAAATATTATTGGACACCACAAAGCCGCGAATCACCGGAGCGGGTTAGAAGGCACAGGTCGGACTCAGTAGGAAAAAACCCTAGGTGGATTTGCAGCGCATCTCTGCTCAGCTTCGGTACCACGCCAGAAAACGTTCCCAGCACACGCCCGCCTCCCTCCTCGATCATCATCGTCGTCTCTCTCTCTCTCTCTCTCGCTCTCTCTGAGTCTCGCTGGTAATTTGGCCTTTCCGTTTGAGCTCGAGGTTTCATCTTCTTGTCGGTATTTGCTGTCATAGCTTCTGCCGCTTTCTGGTCTCCACTCCTCAGTGATTGTTCCGTGCAGATTCATCAGCTAGCGTCTTAAGAGAGGGACTGCGCGCGAGAGATGGCGGATCGGCTCACGCGTATCGCTATAGTGAGCTCAGACAGGTGCAAGCCCAAGAAGTGCCGCCAGGAATGCAAGAAGAGCTGCCCCGTCGTCAAAACCGGTACCTTTTCTTTTTTTCCCTGCACGAGCTGTAAAATTGCGGATTGATCCCGGGTGGTGATACGACTTCGATGGTATTTTGAATGGAGGATTTTGATTGGAATCCTTATATGCTTTGTTTGATTGGTAATCAGTTGGTGGAAGTCTGCAATTTTGGTTGTTGAAGCGAGCTTGTGTTGGAGGAGTTGTAGTTTTGGACTGTTCGTTCAGCCGTTTTTCATTAGAATTCTCTATTTGGTTGGTTTAGCATATGGTCTTCTGTTTTTGGTCTGTATGGTCCATTTTGGAGGGAAAATTTATCATTTTAGCTGATGGAAGTCTGGTAGGTGCTCGAGTTGAGTCTTTGTCTATTTAATTCCTTATATAATTACTATCCCTATTGATAAAAATGATCTGAATTCAAGTTTCTTTCAACAAGCCAGAAGCATAGCATGAGACCTGGAGATGAAGTGTGCTCATACCATAACCCACACCCATGCCAGATCTTGCAGACATGGATAAATCATATGAATTAGTGACGCAGATCATGAGTTATCAAATATTAGATCTTTCGAGCCTTTCTAATTTATACCACTTTAGGATTTTCTGAACTTGCAAAATTTTCTATGAAAGTTACTGATTTGGGTTCATCTGCTTCTTACCAATGTTTTGAGGAGGGAGTTGCTGAATCATGAATTTCTACAATAAGATAAGGGCTTGCCACAGAAAGTCCAGAAGTCGCTTGATTCTCTACTTAGGAAAATGCATATTCCTTCCTGATCTAATGGATTCCCCTTTTACTGCAACTGCAACAGAAGGGGCTGGGGGTGCATGCAGTTTGATGTTCATTCAACGACACCGGAAGCACTTATAAATCTACAAATGTTGAAGCATAGTCACATAGAATTTTTTCATGAATTTTTAACGTTTGCACAATTATTTAGATTTTAGCAGGAAAGAAAAAAATTGCAGTTACTCCATTTATAAGCCCTAACAAATGCACCTTGCTCATCTATCTCTGAGACAGGCATTTTCTCCTTTGGAATATATTGGCTGGAAAAAGTCTCACTATCAATTGTTTTTTTTCTTTCTGGATATATGATGATTCTAATTATATCTATAACGTTAGATGGGCTTACTTCCAGCTCTTAGGCTAATACTAGTAAGTAATGGATTAAAAATGTAATCTAGGGAATGAATTGTGAGAATTCCTTGTTTGTTATACCTCTACGATCTCTGTGGCGAATTAAATAGTCTGTAACACCTATGGTGCTTGTTCATATGCAGGGAAACTGTGTATTGAGGTTACTCCTCAGTCAAGGATTGCATTCATTTCTGAAGAATTGTGCATAGGATGTGGTATATGTGTTAAGGTGTGTCATGGTGTCATGTTTGCTGTTAGATTCGTTGCGCTTGTGGTCAACTTCACTGAACTGTGATTTAATTTTACAGAAATGTCCCTTTGAGGCAATTCAGATAATAAACTTGCCAAAAGATTTGGACAAAGATACTACTCATCGATATGGACCAAACACATTTAAGCTGCACAGGTAACCACCAATTGCAATTGGTTTGAAATTGTGGTTTTAGTTGCCTCATAGGTTGGATTCTCGGCTATTTTGTATGGTGAAGCCACGGAATTTCTTATTACAGGTTGCCAGTCCCGCGGCCAGGCCAGGTTCTCGGTTTGGTTGGAACAAATGGAATTGGAAAGTCTACTGCCCTTAAAATCTTAGCTGGAAAACTAAAGCCAAATTTGGGTCGCTTTGAGGTATGCTGTCTTTAGATGTACCTATTCCTGCTGCTTCTAAGTTCCTTTTTGTTATCTGACGTCCTGGACCCTTTCTGTTGCAGAATCCTCCCGATTGGCAGGAAATCTTGACGTACTTTCGTGGGTCTGAGTTGCAAAATTATTTCACCCGGATTTTGGAGGATAATTTGAAGGTGCTGGTGAACTTGATTCTGACTGTTCTCTTTTATGTCCATGACATATTATGGTGATGCATATTTTTAAAGAATACAGCCAGAGATGTAATGTTGAGGTTAGAGAACTCGTCAGAGTAAACTGTGAATGTCCTTGAAAATGTTTTATCTGAGGCGGGTTCTAGTTGCAGCTGCTCATGGTGAATTATATAATTGAGTGTACTAATCTCGCGACTTTGTCATCTATTTTTTTTCCCCAAGATTCTCTCTTAGATTGGGTTGTACTTCTTGTGAACTACTGGTGCATTCCTTGTGGTTCCAAATATTTTATGCTGGGGATTATCCCAAGTGTGTCATTTCTTTGTCTTGATCTTAGCACCGCATGTTGCGTTTTCTCCTGCTAAACCCTACTCTCTATATACAGGCTATTATAAAGCCCCAATATGTCGATCATATTCCAAAGGCTGTTCAAGGTAACGTGGGACAGGTGCTGGACCAAAAGGATGAAAGGGATATGAAAGAGGAACTCTGTGTTGACCTTGAATTGAATCAGGTTAAAGATCGGAATGTTGGGGATTATCAGGTGGAGAGCTCCAGAGGTTTGCCATTGCTGTTGTTGCAATACAAAGTGCTGAAATATATATGTTCGATGAGCCTTCAAGTTATCTCGATGTGAAACAGAGGCTCAAAGCTGCCCAAGTTGTGCGATCTTTGCTTAGGCCCAACAGGTTTGTCTTTGTTGATAATCTAATTTGTTTGCTTCCTAATTTGTTACGTCTCTATCTTGATGTGTGATATTCTGTGATGCTTCTCAGCTATGTAATTGTTGTGGAGCATGACCTTAGCGTCCTCGATTACTTATCAGACTTTATTTGCTGCTTATATGGGAAACCTGGTGCATATGGAGTTGTAACCCTTCCTTCTCCGTTAGAGAAGGAATAAATATCTTCCTAGCTGGATTTGTCCCCACTGAGAATCTGCGGTTCCGTGATGAGTCTCTTACTTTCAAGGTGTCATGCTATCACTTCACGTGGATATAGTTCATTTTGGTGTGGACTTGTATAATTCTGGTTGTTGCTCTTCCTAGGTTGCTGAGACTCCACAGGAACCTACTGAGGATGTCGAGACTTATGCACGGTACAAATACCCCACTATGACAAAAATTCAGGGGAACTTCAAGCTAAAGGTCATAGAGGGTGAATTTACTGATTCACAGATTATAGTGATGCTGGGTGAGAATGGTACTGGAAAGACTACTTTTATTAGAATGCTGGTAATGAATATTTCTTGTTTTAGTTGTATGCACTGCTTCCATTGCTTCTAACATACCAATTGCATACTGTTGATACGACGATCATGCAAAGGATTTGCGGTTTGTAGGCTGGTTTGCTGAAACCTGACAGCGTTGAAGGCAACGATGTGGAGATACCTGAATTCAACGTCTCTTACAAGCCTCAGAAGATCAGTCCCAGATTTCCGGCTTCTGTTAGACATTTACTGCACAAAGAATACGGGATTCTTATATGCATCCTCAGTTTGTATCAGATGTAATGAAACCTCTTCTCATTGAACAGCTGATGGATCAAGAAGTCGTGAATCTGTCTGGTGAGAGTTGCAAAGAGTTGCATTATGTCTCTGTCTTGGAAAGGTAAATCATCGTAGTTGTGTTTGAATGTCATTGATGGGTCCTTTACAGGGTTTTGTTTTAGATAAAATCCTGCAAGAATGCAACTATTGAGTTGTCAGAGGTAGTGCCATGGTTATTCTTGAGCTTACAAGGAAATGTTCATTTGCGCTGAGCATATGTATAGCATGTTCCTGAATATGGACATTGGAATCAACTTATCATTTGCTTTGAGTTTTAAAAATTTTTTGCATTGAATTTCTGGACCTCTCCTTTGCATTGTTTTTCTCTCACTTGACCTTTTTCAGATTTTCTCTCTTTTCTGTCCTTTGGGGGTGTGGAGAAGGGTAGATGACCTGTGCACCATTGCATCATACCAATTTCTAGGTTTAGTTGTGGCATGACTTTTCGTAGTTTCCACCCTATCTGACATACATCATGTTTGACATTTTCTGGTAGCAATCAAGCATTGTATAGCTTGTCACTTAACTAAATAAACTATAATTTGGTAAACATCTTATGCTTTGTACCAAAGAAGCATTAGCAATTAGTCCTGTGGGTTGTATTGCTTTTGCAGTTTCTTCTTCAAAGTTTCTGCTCATTTTCTGAAAGCTCCAAAAAGCCTTAGATATTACTGACCCATGGATGACTAACATCTGGTGGATAGTGGCAGAGATCAAGTTGTTTCATTGGATACCAGCCCAAAATTTGTAGCATCTTGACTAACCTGTGTTGGATGCTGCTTTTGTATAGTAAGAGATGTAGTTTAGTCTGTTCTGGCTGCCTCTTGTCAATACTGTATGAATAATGTAACCATGGGAATGTCGATTCGTAAGAGTGTAATACTTTGTCTTGTCTAATTTATGCAGCCAGCAGACATTTACTAATAGATGAGCAAGTGCATATCTGGACTCCGAGCAGCGTATGTTGCTTCAAAAGTTATTAAGAGATTCATCCTCCATGCGAAGAAGACTGCTTTTGTGGTTGAGCACGATTTCATTATGGCATCCTATTTGGCTGATAGAGTAATAGTGTACGAGGGGAGGCCTTCTGTGGATTGTATTGCCAATTCTCCTCAGTCATTGTTGACTGGGATGAATCTTTTCCTATCTGTAAGTATTCCCAACCACGTTTTTCATGCTATGCCTGATGCTAACTGTGAATATCACTGGCAAAATCTTCAGAGGAGGGGGGGAGGAAATGGAAATAGGAAATATGTGAGTGGTGTTAGTTACAGTCATCAATGTGTTAGTTTTCGCTGGGTATGATAGAAAAGTGTGGTTTGTAGTTTAGTGGCAGAATCTCAATATGGCTTTTTTCCATTTTTCACATTTAGTCCTTTTTGACATTTCCAATTTGGTGATACTTCTTTCTTAAGTAACCTAAATTCTACATGCTTACACCCCACCTCCCCTCCCCTGAAAATATAAAAAATAAAAGAAAAAAGCAGGTATGTGCTGATTTGCATGTTTACTCTATGCACTTGCAGCATTTGGATATACTTTCCGACGGGACCCAACTATTATCGTCCGAGGATCAATAAATTAGACTCTACAAGGATAGGGAGCAGAAATCAGCTGGATCCTACTATTATTTGATGATTAATATCCCTGTTGGCAGGTTTGTGTTACTCGATCATGCTCAAACATCATGTAGGCCTTCACTTGCAAACTTAAATTTTGGTTGGTGGTTCTCCATTGCAGTTTTGGGTAAATTGAAGCTTGAAGGGCACATGAAGGCGATGTGGCAGTGCATGGCTAACAATGGAAACCACAGTGCCATCCGAGAGTTGATGCCTGTTTTCTCGAACAGCCTGCGACCCTTCAAGGACGCAGCCTCTTCTGCGTCTGCCATTTTTTTCTGTTGTCTAATGATATAGCTGAAAAAAATGCAACTTGGTTTTATCATTGCCTGTCTTGTTAAATTATTGCTTGGTGTTTAAAATTGTAGAGGAACAGGGAAGATGTGAATCTGAGTAATAGAGAGTATGTGCCTGTTTGTTTTGCAAGTGCTTCTACTTTGCAGTACTTGGCTGACGCCGAGAAATAAAGTGCACCTACTAGATATTTCTGGACTTGTAGTTTCTGCGGTTGTCATTTTTCTATATGCCAGACAGATTGCTTGCCGGTATGCATGAGTTGATTAAGGTTATGAGATTTAGCATTTTTGAATGTTGGAATGTGTGGTTTCGTATTCTGTTTTTATAAGTGAAGTGCGACTGGGTTGAGCTGTGAAAAGATGTTAGTAATATAGTTCGGAATGCTGACCCAGCAAGTTCTTTAACTTTTAATCGAGCACTTAATTTTTTTCATCATTAAATTAAGTACTTCAAATGCGGGTCATTGTGAAATTTTTGTTAAGACTTGCTGATGGAAAATGCCAATTTGAACACTGAACGGTTAAATAGCCATTTATTATTCACATAGGCATCTAATCTGGTCTCTTGAGGTGATGCAACAATTGCCAAAGACAAATAGGACGGTTAAAATTGCCCTTGGCGGTAGTCTCCCTACTCATCCCTCGAGACTTAACTAAACGAATTACGTTATAATTGGGCTTAAATTTTGCCTAGGAAACCGAGTCGCATTAGCAAAATTACATGGCATGGCACTTTATTCAAAGATCTTTGATTGAACTAAATTAGAAAGTTGAGGTACTACGCGAAGTTTTCGACTGATCGCATTTCTCGCTAGGGCATCCAAAGGCCATTACATATGACAAAACCATCTCAAAGGATTATTGAAAATCCATTTCTTTTAAATGTAGTCATTCCTTATGTGCCAAAGGTGCAATGAAGCATTCACAGATCAGATGCACGTACTTTGTGCATAATGCTTAAAGGGTCAAGACATTCAGTGCCATAAAAAAAACAAATTGCCGGCCTTAGGGAACTCATATTGAATCGAATTTTACCTGAAGCTTAAGTAACATCGATGGGATTTCTGCACTCTTCTTTTCTCCTATTTGTGATCGGAAGGTCACTTTTTTGTTTTGTGCTCCCCCCCTTCCAGTTCCATAAAGGGGCTTCATATGCCTTCCCCTTAATTCCTCTACTTCAAGGCTGCCGCATCATTGTAAAATTAGCTGCCCCCTTTGATTACAAACAGATTCTTATTAGAAGTATCTTTCTGCAAGCGAACATCATCTAATTGACTGTTTAGGCATACACACTATACCATTCGTAACAATATAAACATGTGCCGATAAAAAAATGAGAGCAGATGCAATGCAAAATGGTGCCTGCATCTCTATGGTTCCGTCAGGCTTGGTGGATGTTCATCCTTATTAACCCATTTCTAGAAGGCTGTACCCAATCGGCTTCCTTAACCCTTTCTCTTGAATCAATTCACGTAACTTCACAGCGTCAACCCATCCCCCTGCAGCAGTATACATATTTGACAGTGCAATGTAATACCCGGAATTTTCGGGTTCCATTTCAAAAAGCAGCTCTGCAACTTCTCTTCCCATCTCTATATTGCCATGGTAGTTGCAGGAACTTAGCAAAGCGCCCCATATGCCCGGCTTGGGCCGAGTTTTCATCTTCTTGATAAGTTCATAAGCCTCAAACAGCTTTCCCGAGCGGCCAAGCATGTCAACCATGCAAAGATGATGCTCTGTAACAGGTTCAACTCCATATTTGTCCTCCATATGCTCATAATACCAGAGACCTTCTTTAACTATCCAGCATGACTGCAAGCTGACAGAAGGCTTATAAAAGTGGTTTTAGTCGCTCTTATCCCGGATTCGCGCATTTTCTCGAAAAGTTTCAGTGCTTTCTTACCATCACCGTGGTACCCATGGGCAGAAATCATGGAATTCCAAGCTGCAATGGACTTCTCAGGCGAGTTTCTGAATACTAGAAGAGCAACATTCAATTTCCCACAGTTGCTGTACATATCAATGAGAGCTGCAGATATAAAAGAATTCTCATTAAACCCTAATCTGAAAACTCGAGAATGAATTTCTGTTCCTAACCGCATGAGGCCAAGCTGTGTACAGGCTGAGAGAATGTTGACGATGGTGATCTCATCATATTCAAATGCAAGACGTCCAAAGAGTTCAACTGCTTCCTTAGCAGCCTTGTTCTGACGCAAGGCAGAAATCAGACAATTCCATGAACATAAATTGCTATTACTAATGGTGTTGAAGACTAATCTTGCACTTGCAATATCTGTGCATCGTCCATACATAGTAATAAGCGCATTACACACACGGGTGTCTGATCCTATTGGAGTTTTGAGAGCAAGCCCATGGATCAATCTCCCTTCAAGAAACAGCTCCAGATTTCCACAAGCTGAAAAAACATTGACAAGTGTGATGGAATCAAAAGAGACATTATGTTCATTCCTCATTCTGTTAAATGCTTCTAAAGCTTCCCAAAAGAAGCCACTCTTTGAGCAGCCTGCAATGAAAGTGTTCCAACAAGTGATATCTTCATGAACTGAACACGTTGTCAGTAACTTGCATGCTACTCTAATATCTCTACTAACAACATACATGTACATGATGGAATTCAAAGCAACAATGTTGTGTGAAAATCCAAGTTTCAACTGCAGACAGTGGATCGATTCACCAAATCTGAGGTATTCAGGGGAATTACAGGAAGGAAGAATGGCTAACAGAGTAGTTAAGCTGCAGCCTGAGCAACATAGCAGCATTTCTTTGAATGAACTTTGAGCTTTCTCAGATAGGTCATTCTGGGAATACCCACAAATCATCGTGTTCCATGAGATCAAATCTCTCTCTGAAGTGGAATCAAACAACATCTCAGCTTTCCTCACAGCACCGCATCTCAAGTACATATTCATAAGACTGTTCGCCACTCGCGGATCAAGTCCCATCCCTCTGCGAGTAATGTAGCCATGAAGTGTTTTTCCCTCTATCAGCAGCATTGCATCTGCACAAACTGAAATTAGAGTAAGAAGAGTCACTGAATCAGGCTGGACGGGCACTGTTAACTGCATTTCATGCAGAAGATCGAAAGCTTCCAGAATCATTCCATCTGAGGCATAACCGTCAATCATTGTGTTCCAAGAAACAATGTCGTGTAGAGTCATTGCTCCTCTAAAAATAGCCTCGGCATCCTCACTGTGCCCACACTGAAAATAGAACGCAATAAGAGAGTTGGCAACTGAAATGAGGGGGCATTGGTCGTAACCAACTTTGATTGCCAAACCGTGCAAATTACTACCAAAACTTAGTTCTCCCAATGAAGCTGCAGCTGAAATAGCACACGAGAGACTTATACTGTCCCCCATTTCCTCATACAGTGCTCTCTCTTTAAAGTAGAGTAGGCACCTTTTAGGATTGTTGCTGTGAAGACATCCACTGAGTAGCGAATTCCAAGCAATATCATCCCTATAACCGATACTGAAAAAAATGCTCTCTGATGAGCTTAGATCACCACATTTTGCATACATATCCATAAGTGCATTACACAGCGAATAATCGGATAGCATCCCTGACTTCATGCTTAAGCTGTGAACAATACGACCCTGCATCAACTGATTTGTGCGTGCGAATATTGACGAAACAATTAAAAGAGAAGTGGAATCAAAACCACTTCCACCTTCCATCATCTTGGCAAATAGATCCAGGGCCTGAACAAACCACTGGTTATCAGCCAAGGAAGTGACCATCGCATTCCAAGTAATCACATCTTTGTCGGGAATTTCGTCAAAGAAAGCTCGTAAAGCACTCACGTCCGCAGCCCCTGAGTAGGCCATGAGCAGAGAGGTCGCAATGGGCAAGTGAGAGAGAGCCCCAATCTTGAAGGCCAAACAATGGGCAATTAAGACACCTTCTTTGTCACCTCTCACGGCGGACGTTTTGACGAAACCAAGAACTCGGCAAAAGCGGCCACCTCGCGAACGCCATTCCCTGTCACCCATTTCGTCGAACGGGTCGCAGACGGAAGAGAAACTGACAGATTGCAGCGACGCCCGGCGAGATTTAAGAATGTGAGAATCATGGATTCCGGGTGGCAAACCATGTTTGCGGCTGAAATCGACATTTTCAGGGAATGGGCGGGAAAGTTCACTTCTCAAAGACAAGCCGGTCAATGTTTTCTCAGCAGCAGTGTTCTTTGCTTCTATGAGCACCGCCTTCGCTTCACACAGACGAAAGTTGGAGATATCCAGATCGGAGAGCAAGCAGATGCGTTTGGACAGTCGTGCTCGTGCGGACCGAGTGAGAACCTTCGGGCGGAACGGATACAGAAACAAGCTCCAGCGACCCATAAACCATGCTCGCTGGTCAATGATTCCGACACAGACGGGTCGTTCCACACCATGCAGGTAAGTTTACAAAGAGCGCCTTTGTGGGGTCCACCTCGCAAACAAAGAACAAGAAACAAAAGAAGAAAAAGTCAATAGTTAAAAGAAAAAGACAAAAAAGGAGTGGGGCTTGTCGTCTTCGTGCGTGTGTGCCCAGGGGGGAGAGAGACTGAGGCCCGAGAGAATATAACAGGGAGCACCGAGAAAGGAGGAGAAGAAAGGAAGAAAAAGAGGCGCAACTTTGCGACTTCAATGATCCCAATTGAAAGGCCAAACATTATTGGAATTGGCTCAAATTTTAGTATGTTATTTATGAGGTCGAGGTCTACCAGTTGATTGGTTTCGTTCATTGAGATTCGTCTCCAAATTCTCCAATTCTCATTATGATTAGGGTTTTCTTATTCCTTTTATATTGTTCTACCTTTGTAACGAGGAAATGTTCATGCATCATAGATGTTGAGCCTTTAGTGTGTTATTAGAGAAGAACTTCTTTATATACCTACTATTCTTGATGATTAATAAAAGTTTTTGGGCCGTTCATGATTGTTCCTCTTTTGGATTTTTCCACATAAAACTTACTGTATTATCTTATTATTATTATTTCACGATTATATTTACTCGTTGTGAGATTGCGTTTGCTAGATATATATTATTGATTATTGCTAGATTAAGTCGGTTTAGTTTCAGAGGAGATTTGAGCATGAATTGGCTTAGTTTGTGGCAAAGTGCTACCTCTTTTTTCCCCCAATAAAATGATATTAGAGCTAGTACTGATATTCTAGTGTTAAATGGAGGAATCGAGTGACACTATGTTTAAGTTAAATGCCTCAAATTACTCGATATGGAAATCTCGAACGGAAAATATGTTATATTGCAAAGATTTGTTTGATCTTATTGATGGTGATGAAGCTCAAGGAAATAAGGAAGACAAAAAGTGGAACCGAATAAATCGGAAGACGGTTGGGTTTAGTCGATAATAGATTGATGATAGTATGTTTCATCATGTTGTTCAAAAAACGAAGGCGGATACTTTGTGGAAGGAGAACTCCACAAAATAAAGCTTTTCTAGTGAAAGACTTGTGAATTTGAGATACAAGGAGACGAGTAGTATGTCAAAACACTTGAGTGAATTTCAAGATGCTGTAAATCAATTGACAAATCTTAAAATTGACTTAGGTGATGAATTGGAATCACATTTATTGCTTGATACTTTTCTCGATAGTTGGGACATTTTAGTTGTGGCGTTAAACAATTCGGCTCGTTATGGGGTGCTTTCTATGAGCATGGTTAAAGAAAGTTTGTCAATGAAGAAACAAGTAGAGAAGACTTGAATTATACTTTCAGATCGGAGGCATTTATCGTAAAAAACAGGGTGAGAAGTCAATTAAGAAAGTTTCAAAATAATGACAGGACAAGTCAAGAGGAAGGTCATAGTCAAGGCCGAGGAGGAGTGTGAAGTGTTATAATTGTAGCAAGATGGGACATTATGCTAAAAAATACTGACCACCAAAGAGAGATAAATCCCATGATAGACATAGAGATAGAACGAAAGAAGAGAATCAGGCTACAACAATAGTTGCATCAAATGGTGATATTATGTTCATTTGTGACGACGACTATGTAAACCTTAAATGCCAAAACTCTAACTGGGTTGGCAATTTTGCAATTTCTTTTCATGTCACCTCACGATGTGACTATTTTACATCTTATCGCATCGGTGACTTCAGTGGTGTTAGGATGGAAGACAATGGTGTTTTTAAGGTTATTGGCATGAGATATGTTTATTTGGAGACTGGTGTGGGATGTAATTTGCTTTTGAAAAATGTGAGACATGTTTTGGATATTTTTAAACTTCACTTGATCTCTACGAGTGCATTAAATGACGATGGTTATTGCAATTTCTTCTATGATGGTAAATGAAAATCGGCTAAAAGCTCTATGGTAGTGGCAAAAGGCAAGAAGACATGCATTTTTTACACCATGAAAGCAAAGTTGATTGGAGAAAAGGTAAATACAATAAAGACTCCTCAGTTGATCCATGACACATGAGGCTTGGTCATATTAGCATGAAGGGGCTTGAAACTTTTCCTAAGAAGAATCTACTACCATTGAATGAGAGAAAATTGATGGAATGCACTCATTGCCTAACGGGCAAGCAATATAGATTTTTATTTCATAGTTCGCCTCTACACACAAAGTCAAATGTAATTGATTTAGTTCACAATGATCTTTCTTGCATAGATGCTAAAACACTTGGTGGTGCACTATACTTTGTGATATTTATTGGTGATTGCTCTAGAAAAGTGTAGGTTGTTGCTTTTAAATCTAAAGATCAGATGCTTGCAGCTTTCAAATAATTTCATATCAATGTGGAAAGGGAAACCAGGAACAAGCTGAAATGTGTTTAAGCCGACAATGATGGAGAATATAGAGGCCCATTTGAGTATTATTATAAGGACTATGGTATCAAGCTTGAGAAAGTGTTTCCAAACAACACAATAGAATGGAGTAGTAAAGAGAATGAACCGAATAATTAATGATCGAATTCAGTGTATGCTATCTCATGCGAAGTTGCTTAAGTCATTTTGTGGTAAAGTAATGAGAATTGCCGTGGACTTGATAAATCTTTCTCTATCAATTCCTCTTAAGGGGGATGTTTAGCAAAGAGTTTGGATTGGGAAAAATGTTTCTTACAGTTATCTGAAAGTATTTGATTACTAGGCATTTATACATGTTCCAAGAGATGAAAGGTTAAAGCTTGATGACAAGTCTAAATAGTGATTTTTTTTTTTAAGGTTACGGACATGAAGAGTTTGGCTACATATTATGGGATCTAGCTACAAAGAAAGTTATTAGAAGTCGAGATTTGGTGTTGTTTGAGCATCAAATCATTAAAAACATGGATAAGTCAGGGAAGCCAAAGAATATAGCTCAACACTCGATTAGTTTAAGCCCAAATCGTCCGACTATATTGGGCAAAAATCTCGGGGGAGAGGTGCTTGGAAATCATGAAGAACGTAAATCCTCACATAATGTTGATTCTTCAGTTGAGACAGGTGAAATAGTTGAGCCAAAACAATTAGTTGAGTAAGAGCAATCCATTGAGCTAGTTGAGCAAGAACAACTGATCCTACTTCAAGTTAGAAGATCAGAAAGAGAACATAGACCCTCACAAAGATATCAATTGCATGAGTATGTGTTACTTACTAATGTAGGAGAGCTGGAAACTTATTGGACCAAAAAAATGAGTGACATGAAATTATACAGGATGAGCCCAAATCTTTACATGAGAATCACACATTTAAATTGATGGAGTTGCTTAAGGGAAAGAAAATACTTAAAAATAACTGGGTGTACAAGTTGAAGACGAAAGAAAAGAGTTTCCAATCATGATATAAAGCTAAGCTTGTTGTGAAGGGTCTTCGTCAGAAGAAGGGAATTGACTTTGAAGAGATCTTTTCACCGATTGTAAAGATGTCTTCTATTCGAGTTGTTCTTAGATTGGCCGCAAGATTGAATTTAGAAATCGAACAGTTTGATGTAAAAACAGTTTTTTTTATGGAGTCTTAGAAGAAGAAATATACATGGAGTAATCAAAGGGTTTTAACGTGGAAAGTAAGGAGCATCTTATATGCATGTTAAGGAATAGTCTATATGGTCTCAAGCAAGCATCAAGCTAATGGTACATGAAATTTGATTCATTCATAAAAACTCATGGATATGATAAGACCAACTTTGATTCTTGCGTCTTTATGAAAAGATTCTCAAATGATGATTTTATTATTCTCCTACTCTATGTGGATGATATGTTGATAGTTGAGCATGATCCTAAAAAAATCAAGAGCTTGAAAAATTAGTTGAGTAAAGCCTTTATGATAAAGAATCGTGGACTGACTAAGCAAATTCTTGGCATGAGAATTACTCGTGATAGGAAGAAGTTGAAACTTTGGTTATCTCAAGAGAGGTATATTGAAAAGGTGCTTGAAATATTTAACATGAGCACATGTAAACCAATAAGTGCTCCAGTTGCTTGTTACTTCAAGTCAAGTAGTAATGAGTGTCTTACAAGTGAGAAAGAGAAGAAGAGATGATGAAAATTTTTATACATCCATCATGGATAGCTTGATGTATGTCATGATTTATACGAGACTAGATATTGCTCATTCAGTTGTCGTTGTGAGCAGGTTTCTTTCAATTCCAAGTAAAGAGCATTGGAGCATCGTAAATTGATTTTGCAAAATCTTAGAGCACTTTCAGACTTTGCTTGTATTATGAAAATGAAAACCCCAAGTTGAGTGGCTATTAATATTCTAATTATGCCGATGACATGGATTCTTGAAAGTTCACATTGGGTTATATGATGACCTTTGCAAGGGGAGCAATTTCGTTGCAATCAAGATTGCAAAAATGTGTTGCTTTATCTATGACTAAAGCAGAGTATATCGTTATCACCAATGAAGGTAAGGAACTTTTGTGGATGCAGAAATTCGTACAAGAGTTGGGTTTGAAGAGAAATTTGTTCTATATTGTGATAGTATAAGTGCTATCTATCTTAGTAAAAATTCAATGTTGCATTCAATATCGAAGTATATTGATGTGAAGTATTATTGGATCCGGTAGAAATTATAAAAAAAGCTTTTTCTACTTGAGAAAGTTCATATGAATGACAACAAATCTGAAATAATGATCAAAGTCTTGCCCATGGTGAAACTTGATCCTTGTATAAACAGCGCGGGCATGATGGAACTCTCTACATGAGGCGGCCGCAAGGAGGGGGGGATTTGTTGGTGAGACCACCTATGTGGGGTCCACCTAGCAAATAAAGAACAAGAAATAAAATATGAAAAATAAACAAAAAAGAATAAAAAGTCAAAAGTCAAAAGTCAAAAAGAAGAAAGAAAAAGAACAAAAAAAAAAAGGGAGTGGGGCTTGTGGTCTTCGTGCCTGTGTGCCCAGAGGAGAGAGAGAGAGGGGTTCAAGAGAGAAAAACGGGGAGCACCGAGAGAGAAGGGAAAGCAAGAAGGAAAATGGGCGCGACTTTGCGGTCTCAATTGGAAGGCCAAATATTGTCGAAATTGGCTCAAATTTCGATATGTTGTTCGTAAGACCGAGGTCTATGAGTTGATTAGTTTCGTTTGTTAAAATTCGTATCTGAATTCTTCAATCGCGGTTATGATTTTTTTTTCCTATTTTGTATTGTTTCACTTTTGTGGTGAGAAAATACTATTATATTCTTGATGTTAAGCCTCTAATGTGTGACTAGAAAAGAACTTCTTTATATACCTACTATTTTTTATGATTAGTGAAAGCTTTTGGGCTATCTGTGGTTTTTCCCATTTTTTATTTTCCACGTAAATGTTGGTGTATTGTCTTCTTATTATTCCTCTATTATATCTACTCGTCGTAAGGTTGTGTTTGCTAAATATATATTGTTGATTTTGCTGAATTAAATCGTTTAGTTTTGAGGAAGATTTTAATCTTGAATTAACATAATTTGCGGCGAAGTGCTGCTCATTTTTCTCTTACGGCAAGAAACATTTGCATGAGACCCACTTAGGAAAGTGGCCTACATGTATATAAATAGACATTCGATATCGTCTGAGCATAGCCCAAAAGACCATGCTGAACTCGAAATGAACGAGGCACAGCAAGTAAATTTGGACACCTTTGTCTATAATGGATGGTCTCAGAAGAACTGAA
>JAGVVM010003668.1:0-32827 GCA_019149425.1 Psidium friedrichsthalianum
GAGATTGCTCGATAAAAGTTTGTAAAAGGTTGTTGTGAGTGAACGGGTTCATGAATTGAGTAAATCTAATATAGATTCCTATTCACAGTTCGTATTTGTTCGGGTAAAACATCTAGTATAATACATAATATTTAAGACTTTTGTTTCACTTTTTTTGTTTATAGTGAAGGGCTCGTGTGTACATTCTTCCAAAGTCTTACCTAGCCCTGTTTTTGTCGATGGGTCCAGGCCTTTGTCTATTGTGAGAGGTGTTTGGTTAAATCATTCTCCAAGAAGACGTTCGCAACCAAACGGACATTCCTAATTTATGACATCCTCGGACTTTTACACTTTCTTTAGGGGGCCTTGACACGTGTCTTGGTTCGTCCATGTAACTCGCACCCCGCCGCCGCCCCCCCACTGCCGACAATGCGCGATCCCGGCCGCGGTTGATTGCCCATCAGCGGCCGTGCCCATCTCTCTCACCGTCCCTACTCTCCGTTACTGCGAAGAAGGCTAAAGATAGGTGGTGCCCGGCAAGTCCCGTCGTTGTCGTGGGCGTTCCTACTCGTCCTTGACTAATAAATGATTTAGCTTATGGCGACCAATCACAACCACGGTGGGATTTGGTGCCTCGTTTAAGTCTCTTTTCTCTCGTGCATTATTAGCTTTGGTCACTGAGTGTATCTCAGACTGTCCATCATCGCTCGAGTTCTGATGGTTCGGATAACATTACGGCGGATCTCTTCTCTTCTCGGGTCGGCATTTGATCTTACGTCGATCGTCCCCGAGCATCGCCGAGACCGCTCCGTTCACAAGACGGGCAAGGCAGTCTCCAAAAATAAACCCCGAGCGGAGATATATGTGATCCAAACACGCGATCACGAGCCTATATTTATTAATGAGAACCGACAACTTAAAGCCAACTCAAGCCCACCGACACTTCTCACGTCAAACAAAAGATCCACGACACTTGTACTCCAATCGGTTTATTGGATTCGTCAATCTCTCCGACGATTGGTGGCTGCTTCATGCAGACCAGGGGAGAGGGGGAGGTAGAGAGAGGGAGAAACGAACGAGCCCATTTCAAAGGCAAGCGTAGAGGCAACGCAGTGGAACTTGCTCACGTACTCCTGAGGCGCATTCGCCCGACCCCGCGGTACTGGCCGCGCACCTCGAGATGCAATCCCGGGTCTGCAGCCGCTCGGTCCAGTTCGATGGAGCAAGTCCTCGGTTGAGCGCTCGCCTTGGCGGGCATCCATGCAGCTACAAATTGGATCAGAAATTGAAGTCAGAAAGACGCGACGAGTTCTTTTTATGTTCTCAAGGGTCAAGTTTTTGCTGTGGTTTTGAGAACCGTTGAGGCTCGCGTGTCATGTAACATTATAGTTTTTTCACCCGATCTTTCAGGTAATGAACTTTTCTGACGCATTTTTTTTCGCCATCGATCTGAACAGGACCGATGCGTCGGGAGTAACTTGTTTGGGGGACCAGGAAGAAAGTATTGCAGAGACTTAGTCTATATTTAATTGATGTACATGACCAAAATTGGCTCGAGCTATCCAATACTTGCTCAAGGACAAGAGGAATGTGATTGATTCCACTCGAGCTTGGCAATTTGCTATGTGCTCAGGCACATCCGGATCACACCACATGTGCCCTTTGATCGAGGCTACACTAATAACTTCGTGTGATAGCGACACGTGATGTAATCAACCGGTTACGGTAAAATCTCAGCGTGCGGGTATTGACGATCGATGAGTCACGTCATGTAATCACTGCACATGATGCTGCGGATCTGGAGTAGGGAATCGGTGCTTTTACCTGAGAGGAGAAGCGCGAGGAGGGAGGAGGAGGGACAGAGAGGGGAGAGGAAGCTTAATAGTAGCCATGGCCGAACCCGACGAGGCCTCCTCGCGGTGCCTACTTCTTCTCGGTGTGCCGAGGGAGGGTGAGCAAGAGGGGCTAGAGAGAGAGCAAGGAAGGCGGGGATCTGAATGTTCGTTCATGCATCATGGTTGGGAGGTCACTCCCTAATTAGACCGAGAGCCTCGCCGGAACCGGAGCGTCCGGGCCATTTATGGGGCCACCAGAAGAGGCGGCTCTTCAATTCACTGGGTCAGTAGTTGGTCTGGATTGGAACCTCCATTCAATTGAAGTAGGAGAAATCCAGGACACGTATTTAACCAAGACAAGGACTGAGTTTTGCACTTTCCCGTATGACCTCACGGAGGGGACGACCAAAGTCGGTGAGCTATTTAGGAGAAAATACAAAAGAGTCATAAATTTATTATAATTTATGTCAGTTCGGTCCTCAATTTTTTTTCTTTGGTCATTAAATCTCAAGCCTTTTTGTGTTACATTTATGTCAATTCGTCCATTCGATCACCGCTCAGTGGCGGTGGCCAAACGGGAGCCATAGCACAGGCCTTTGAAAACGTGGATGGGATGGCAAATCTTCGACAAACTCACACTAAAATTTGAAGGGAAGGGGCTGACAGCTTGAAGACTCAAACTGCTTCCAAAAATAATTTTATTGTTCTTTGTTCTATATGTTAGGATGCATATATGAGTCGTGTTAGAGAAGACTCACACTGCAAAATCGATGTGGTGTTGAACAATTACTATACTTTAAATCAGTCCAAAAAAGGCATTGACTAAAATTTTTTGAGTAAATGCGAGTCTAACTGGATATATTAACGGATTTAGACCTGAGCTCCCTACTGGCAATCTACCCTGGATAAATGTATCGGGTTCTCTACACTGTTATGATGTACGTGTAAATTGTCTTAAAAAGTCATACTGATTGAGCTCACGTTTGGCGATCTTCCTGGCTGAACGATAAGGTATGGGATTTTCTCTGTTGCGCACTTGTAATAGTATATATAGATCATAATATCAAATGTAGACTAATTCACCTTAAATGAAGAGTTAATTAGATGTTCAAGGAGATTACCATTCTAGACAAGTACCAACGCGACACAAAGCTCGAATTCTTACTTTATCACGCGTGTGTACGACGACTTTCCACCATTAGCTTCTTCTTTTTTTCCCTTGCCAACAACGAATTCAACTCATAAATTCGCCTGCAGAACAGTGTGGGAGGCTCTGCACCTTGTCATAATCTAAAACGAGGGTAAATGTGTCGTTCAAATCATCAATTGCTTGTCTGGGTGAAACTTTTACGAGTTATTAGCCTCCTTCAGAATCTTATCACAAAAAGTATTACATAAAAATTCTAAAAGATTATTAGAGAAAGTGAAATTGAATATGATTTTATACGTCGACATTTACTTATTTTATTTTACAAATTTCAGCAGGCTATGGAAAGAGTCAAAATGCTAATTGCACAACAAAAGTCTAAGAAGACTAAAAAAAAAAAAAAGTAATGTCAATCCCGAACCATTGTGGTAAAATGCTAACATAGCATATGATAAGTCTATTATTGTTTTGAAAATGTGAAAGATGACCAACTTTCCCGAGTCATTACAGACCAGCAATTAAATGCTCGTCTCTCTGAATTATGAATTGAAAAACTTCCGTATGAACCTTTAATGGGGAATCGACTGGTTAAATTTAATATGATCTCACACATCATATTCAAGAAGAACTCTCTTTTACAATTGTAGAACACATGAAGCCGTAGTTTAACAAACTCTTATCCTTTTTAAATGGGGTACGTATTTTTTTAAAGTAGTATACCCGTATCACATTTACCCAATTAGTTTGAGTAAAAAGAAATTCCCCAACTGACACTTTTATGCCACATTTACGCAAAGCTAATTCTTTTGTGTTGCAAAAAATCACAAACTGGTATACTGAGCAAATCTACCCTCCCTTTAGCTTCCATCTAATATCCCCGTATATTGCAGACTTGAAACCACGTGAAAAACAACTACAGAATGATCGGCATGTGACGGGATGGATTCAAAGTAGAATTGACATAAATTGCTCTCCATTTTGTTTTGGGGAAGCAGATTTGAAGATACGAATTGAGATCGGAAACATGCTAATTTTGGCACCAATAGCTCCCTCACGTTTTTGTGCCCCAATTTCCCCCTGAGTTTTTGGTAGATTCGTCTTTTAACAGCTTTAGATTTTGCGTAACCAAAAAAAAAAAAAACAAGGAAATGTGGCACGGGTGTACCTATTTAGAATTTCTTCTAATACAAAAATTAATTTGGGAGTAAAGGGCAGTGAATGAAGGAATATTCCAAATTTAAACATTTTTGTTATATAAATTGATATGAGATAAATGTGGAATGGAAATATAAATTTAAGATTTTTTTGGGGGGGTTAAATTAACTCTCTATAAAATATGGGTTGTCTCTGTCCGTACCGTTGAATGGGTCGTTAGCTGTACAGGAAGGGACGTCCTTAAACATCTTTGTCGGCCAAGAAATTGAGATCACGAGGAGACCTGGAGAGCATTGGGCCCATTCCCAAGCATTCTCCTGCTAGTCAATTCTAAATATTTCGACCCCCCAAAAAAATCCTCAATAATAGGAGGGATCGGTTCCAGGACGGATGATTCCCTCCCTATCGAGAACCACCTACTAAAGACCGATTCCATAAAATGAAAATCGTAAACCCTTGCTCGTTTCATAGACCCTCCCGAGAACCAAATTACCGATTCGATCCGATTCCTAGGTGGGTCCATGGAACCGGTCCTATCGAGTAATGATCACTCGCTTTATTGAAACATTTTACCCAAATTATTAACTGATATCAATACTTTATCAAACAACTTAGGATTGACACAGTTTATGTAAGCATAATAGATAGCAAGTTAACTAATGAGAATTAAAGTTGGGTCTCCACTCCAACTTCTCCTTGGAAAAAGAGGACTTGTTGTACTTCCCGTCCTCTGTTTCCGCAAGCAAAAAGCAAAACAGTCTGTATTACAAGGGTCATAGCCTTCCCCGATCCTTCCTGGAAATGGGAGACTCTGGCTGCTTTTGTTCTGAATGAATGAGTCAAAATTATCACTAAAATGAAAAGAACCGTCAGTTATAAATCAAGATGTGCAGTTCTGACGCTTTTCCTGCCCTTTTATATATCCAGGTTCTACCTTGGAACCATATATATATATATATATATATATTATTTCAATAAGTTCGATCCGGTTGGTCCGAAAGGGTGGTGTCCAACTAGAACATGGAAGCGGACTAGTACATGTCAGTTTTAGCAAATTGAAACTAAGAACCGGATCGGTACCTAGTGGGAATCACCCGAAACTAGCCGGTTCGGTGTGGTCCGGTTCGGTTTAGGTGGATCCCGATTTTTTTGTCACCCCTACTCAATAAAATCCCCAATTTCACCAATATTTGCCATGCTCATCTAGCATTCTGGTAGTGACAAAAGGGTTGTCACAGACTATATGAAGAGGTGCAAGATCTGATCCCATGTTGTTAGCAGCCTTCGATCTCATCGGACCTGTTCGTTCCCGTCTTGTGCCTTGGAGAACTCCTCAGTGTGGAGGAGCAAGAACAACTAGACTTGTGAACCGAGAGGAATTTTCCCGATCCAACTTTTGCAGATATGGATTTTCGATTTGTCGAGAAAAAAGGAATTTCAGTTCCAACTCCTTGTGAAATTTACTAAAATCTACTATGGTTAGCTTCCCAATTTGGAAAAGAAAACAATTTACACCAGATAGGTAAATGGACGGCGTTATTTTCACTCCCAATATGACTAAATTCACCCCTATTTACACTAAAAAGACAAATCAGCCCTCAATCGTTCAATTGCAGAGTGATGGCCCGATTCCTTCTTCTTCATGTTTTTTTTTTTCCTATTTCTGTTTAGGATCTACTTGTCATAATAAGCATTTCAAATGTTTTATTTTTATTGTACTCCTAGATATTCCTATAGAGTTTTACATACATGCTCCATATAAAATCAACTCACCAATAGTAAGGAAAACAGACAAATTCATTAATATAGTAAGGAACTTAAAAATATATTTTTCATCATTGCTCTTATATTAACTTATCTATTCTTTGTCTCTCTTATGCCAAATTTTTATTTTTTATTTCATTAGTCTAAAATACATATCACATCTCTTCACTAACTATATGAAGATTTATCCTTTTTTTTTAACTATTTGCTAGATATTTCCACACAAATCACGAAAGAAGTTATAAATATATCTAGAAGTGCACCGCGAATATTATGCATGATAAGAAATATTGATATCTTTTCATAAACTTTCTAGAGATGATATTAATTTTTATTAACCCAAAATAATGCGATTTCATTGGCATTTTAATAAAAATTTCTTATTTTATGAAATGTTTTGATTTAGTTCAATTTCATCTTCAACGTTTCATGTTGGAGAATTTAATCGTGATTCTATTTTGGAAAGTCTTTCAAAGTTTTTTTTTTTTGCTGAGGACTGATAAGACGTGATTTGATGGCAATATCCACAACAAAATTTAAAATTTATAAACTACTAAAAAATTGTCTAAGTTAATTTATTTCTAGATTCTACTCGACAATTTACCTGTAAATTTGATCGACAATGTAGAAAAGAACTAGAATTGTTGGAAATTTCTCTTTTCGACAAAACTAATTTTATGGAAGTAAAATCTAACAATTAAAAAAATGTAGTTCCATCAATATACATGGAAATTTTTATCTTTTCGGTAAATAAATCCTACACAGAAATAGAAAAACTAAAAAAAAAGGAAAGTAAATAACTTTGGGACCGCCCTATGTAAATTGGATCTTTGAATCATTGAGTGCAATTTTGATTTGCATCTCCTCTCAAGCGTGGGGGTAGATTAAAGAGCTAGCTGAACAAATGATTCTTTATGCCAACATTAAGGCTACGTTTGTTTCGCGAAAAATAAATAATTTTGAATTTTTTTTGGTTGAAAATAATTTATGGATTCAATAAATATGTTTTATTACTGATAATAACTAATGTCTAAATATTTTTTGTGGGTAATACAAATATTTTTCGTTCATTATTTTTTTATAAGCGATATATAGGTAGACTCGTTAAACGAGTGAGTTGGGTCAAAAATAGTCCTACCTAAATAGACATATTTAACTCATTTTAATCCATTTACATACCATGTAAACCTATTAATCCGCACCCGACCTAGCACATGCCTAAAACACTTCCCTAGCCCATTGAGTTGCGAGTGCAAAAATGCATGAGCGCGAGATCAAATGAGAACAAGAGAGAATGAAGAAGTTATAGGGATGAGTTGAGTCTAAGTGAGTTGTAAACTCATTTAGGACACATCTATGACCCATTATGACCCATTAAACACTCAAATTTAAACACAACTATAATATATTTATTCAATCTAACTAACCCATATAACAACCCAAACCATCTTATACAATTTTTTTTTGGTCGGATCTTATACGAGCTTTTTTTTTGGTCAAAATCTTCTTATAGAAGTTAAGAAATATATTTATGGCCCATTTTGAGAGATTTAGACATAAGTGATATTTTTTAGAAAATATTTTTCACGTTATTGATCCTGGCCGGATGATGCAACGCCGAACTGAATGGATCCGGTTAGCCGTTTACAATGAGATTCCGAATCTCAAAGTTTCTCTCTGGAGCAGATGTTTTTGAGAAATTCTGGATTTGGCGCGGTTCTCCGGACCCACACGATGGTCCAGTTCGCTCCGGGCCGAAATACAAATGCTTTGATTTGGGCTTTCCGGGTCGAACTGGCCTTAACCGCCCGCGAACGCGCCCGGCCGGGCTCAATGGCTGTTTAGAAGAAAGAAACTATAGAACATTCAGGTGCTTTGAGTTCAACTCTGTAGCTATAGCTGTCTCGCTCCCGCGATCTACGCAGCAGAACGAAATCGATTCTTCAGATACTGGATTGAATTACATGCGCTTCGACATCCCAGAGGTGATTTCTGCAACTCCTGTGCATTTTCGGTCTGAATGCTCTCTCTCTTTAGCGCTTCATTCGAAGAAGACGACGGCCGGTACCTTCGAAGATGTGAGAATCTCTCATCGGGGTGAATGAAAGATTGCGGCTGTTGGCGCATTTTCGTTTAGGGCTTCGCCTTGCTTGGTTCATCTGATCGGTCAATAGTGGGAATTTTTGCTTTGCCCGGAGTCAAAACCCCTGTATATCCAACCTTCTCAGTTGTTCATTAAGTGGGGGCAATTCATTTCATTTGGTAAACGAAAGATTTTGTTGATAGTCATAGATTTTCTGAATTTTGTAAGAAAATGTTACGTCGTGTTCACAAACTTCGAATAGAATGAGAGTTTTTCTTGTTGAAGAAATTCGGACAATTCCTTAAATGCTGAAAGTTATGGTCTTGCGAGGGTTAGGTTGGATATCATTCGAAATTGTTGATGTTAATATAGCTGAATCTTCTCGGCAGGAATGTGGATATGAATGAGAGGCGTGCTACTTCCCTGCTTAACCGCATCTTGGTGAACTGTTCTTCCCAGGTTGGTACTTGACTTTACCTCTGGTAAATGTGTCTCCTTTCATTTTGTACTGTCACCTATGCGGAACCTTTTCCTGCATTTGCTTTCAGCTTCTTCTAAATATATGTTTTTTTGGGCTCGTCCAACTGTACCAAGAGTACGTGCCATGATGTTTACTTATTCCTCACAAATTTATCTGTAATGATTGACAAAATGAAGAAGCTGCGCTAGTGCCTAGTACAGTCTACCAGCTTCTGTAAAACAGTGGTGCAAAACATTCAAAGTCAAGTTATTGGGTACTTTAGCCACGTATTCAGATCTTGGGGCAATGTCCATGTTTTCTCCTACTTTCCTTTTTAGTAAGAAAAGGATTAATATGCATTGGCAAGTAAAATTGAATATTGTAAGCAACACGTTTGTGGAAGGTTGATGAGACTTCATGATTGGACAAGTTTTGCCTATGTTCATGAGAAAGTCTGTTAAGCAAAAAACAGATAAAGCTTATGGTAGAATTAAAAACAGAACTCTGTGTTCACTTTTCCCCCTAGGGGCGTCGACGTTAATTGATGGAGAAGCTTAAGCTTGCTAGCATGGACGACATTTAATTGGGGGTCGTGTTCCTCATAGTTTTTGCGAGGAGTAGTACGGTTTTCTGATTTCTTCTTGCATCCTGAACATTTTGAAGGATTTCATATCATCTGTTGGTTTATTCTGGGTGCTCTTCTTTTCTCTTTGTTCTTTTTGGGGATACTAATCTGGGTGGGGGAAGAGAGGGGTCGATACGAACTTCTGCTTTTTTAGTGCTTAATATGACATGAAGTGCTGTTTGTGCAGGCAAAACTGTATGGGAGCTGCGTTGCAGCAAAGGTTCCAGAGGTTGAACGTGATATGTGTTTGAAGGAATTTCTTGCGCTTAAGAGTTGCATGCAGAGAACAGTATGGCAATTTGGAATATTACATATCTTGAGCATTTGATCTTTTCGAGAATGATTTCCCTTAAGAAAAACACTCGTGCCTCATGTTTCTTCCTTGCTGTGATAGATCCAACGAAAGGGTTGACTACATGCTCCTGCCAATCTATTTGTCGAGGTGACGTGCGAGTATACTGCAACCGTTGTTTGTGGAGTCCTGATTAGCAGCTTCAAACATTTTTTTAAGAAGGTATTATGTGCATCCATCAAGTTACCCTGAATTTTTGTTGACCGTTACATGAATTATTGGAGCTTAGACCAGGCATAATTTTATTCTCAAGGTTGAGCAGCGAGGAACCTATAGATGTCTGGTTTAGCATCAAGTTCACATCCTATTGTTGGCATGAGTGGGTCGAGTGGGCTTTCACACGTTTATATCCAGCATCCACCTCTGCGGTGCAGCATCCCAGGATCTAGGGGTTTATTTTATGATGATGGCAATAAGATTATTCTTTCACCAGCCAATGATCAGGTATTGTAATGGACTTTAAATGGAACTCCTGTATTTTGGAAGTGTATGCACACGAGTGATGCTGTTCAACTCAGGAAATTTAACAATATGCTTGTTTACATTCAATTGAATTGAATATAACCTTCTTACCTCCTGTTAATTATTTTTACCTCTGACATAGGTTTACTCGTGGAAAGTTGTTCCATTCGATCCTGCGGTTTCTCCTATCTCTGATTCAATAAGTGATGGGCCCATTCTTGCACTTCGTTTTTCTTTGGATGGGAAGCTAATGCTATTCAACGTTCAGACCATGAAGTACAATTTCAGCATAGAGAAACTGGGGAAACTTTTAGTCAGATATGCAAACCAGAGTCAGAGAATATATTGGGATTTTTTTGGACCGACTGCCCATTGTGTGACATTGTTTTTGTGAAAACGAGGTATGGATAAACTTTTCTTTTGGCTTCAGTTTCTTTGCTTACTTTTAGTAGAATGGAATGATGTTGTTCCCCTGGTTACAACACCATATTCGGTGGGAAGAATATATGAAGTTTCTAGGTTGATCAAGTTTACCAATTTGTTTATTCTTTGCTCTTATACTTTGAAATGTGCATAGACTAGATACTTTTGACTTATCAGACAAAGAAAGGCGTGTTTTGGTTGATAAGAGATAGAGTTATGTGCTATTCTGTGACTGTATTATAGGAGCATCTCAACATGCTGGCACACTTTCATACATGACTTAGTGCATTAATTGCTTCTATGCAGCGATCCATTATGATACCATTCTTTCAAAATTTGCATTTGTGACATTGTTTAGTAGGTGCACAAATGAAGTTATTGGAGTAAGTTCTGTGAAAATTCCTTCATGCAAGATAAAACAGCATCCAGGTTGAAATCCTTTTGGTGGCAGTTTTTGGTGAAAGAATCGTGAGATGGAGATACTGCCTTTTTTATTAATGCCAATGATTTATGCATCCCCTTGGTCATAGAATGACACACTAATTGAACAAAACTTAATTGGGCTTTTATCCCCTCGAGGCTCAGGCTACATTGGCTACATTAATGTGCTGTCCTGATCTTTTCTTGAAAACACAGTATAGTGGCAAAAGCTTTTGATTTGATCATTGAGCCGATGTTCTTCAGATTCCATTGCCATCTTCTTTGACATCCTATGGTAATAGCAACTAGTAATCATATTGAGACATTCCCGAATGAGATGTTACCGTTTGAAAACATATATAACCTTGGTAAGTTGGTCATGTCCTGTGCCGGGCCAATGTTGCTTTATTATCATTTAAGGTTTTGCTTCCAGGATCAAGCTTACTGTTGCGGGGAAACTAATTCGGGACTCTGTTCTTGTTTTTAATGTAGCAGTCATGCTGTTTTAAATAAACAATTGAATCGCCGTGTTGGTTTTACCGGTCCCATGTATTGTACCTTTTTCTTGCTTTTGTGGAGGTTTATGGTCATTTTATGACTTTCAATTTTTTCCTTGGACTTTTTTTAAGTTCTTGACTTAATTGTGACGGAGATTTCTAACTCTAAATTTTCATATTTGTTTCAGTGGGCTAGATTTGTTTGCTTATAATTCTGAGTTAAAGGCACTTCATTTGGTGGAGACGAGGAAATTGAATGTGAGTTGGTATGTATACACACATGAAAGTCGTTTGGTTCTGCTAGCTTCCGGAATGCAGTGCAAGATTTTCACTGGATTCCAGGTGACTTTTATTCCACCCTTACGTTTTCCTTGTGTTATGAGGACATTTGTCTGTTTGAAGATCTCAGCTGCTACATAAAATAGTGGCCTTTAGCGGCAAAAAGCTCTAAGATGGTAGAAAATGTGTCAGGAGCATTACATTTGTACTCTAGTTGCTCATCTACAGGAGCTGAAGTGCTTGTGTTCAAGCAACTTGTAGTCTAATTTGAGAGGGAATGAACTTCCCAGAATTCGGCTACACTCTCTCTATCTGAAGCACTCCCGTTGTTTTCGTTTCCCCTTTGCTTCTGAATATTTGATTGTATCCTAACTTTTTGGACATGGGTATCTGTTTTTCAAGGATTGGTGATTAGGATGATCAAAGAAATTTTACTTACCAAAGCAGTATGTTTTATCTTTAATTTCCTATTCTCCACTCTTGCTTAACTGAACATGCCTGTGCATGTCATTTGGGGAGAGTTGCATTTATGTGGTCCTAGATTCCTATTATAAACATATTTCTTTACTGTCTTCATATGGTGCGACTATCTTGGGCCTTTATATTATGAAAATATGTGCAAGTTCATGCACTATTTTAGTATGTCTCTTAAACAATGGCACGTCTTATTGAATCTTTAGCGGCCTTTCATTATTGCTTGCATTATTGCTTGTGAGGTCTCTTTTAAGTTCATTCCTTTGCATACATTTTATTAAATTTGACACAAATCCAGTTACACTTCTTCACAAAATTGTTGGTAGACTCCTTGGATCGGTAGAAACCAATCTCTGGTGACTTTGGTAGCCCTCATGGGGCATGGACTAACGAAGATATTAATATTAGATGGAACTACATATTCAACTTTGGACAACTGTCCTTCCAGGGCATTTTAACAAGTATATACTTCTATTTTTGTCGATTGATGTGCTTATATGGATCACGAAAATGAAGGTTTTGGCTTGGCTGTCTTTTGAATTTATGTTTGCCTTGAAGATTTCAGTGGCAACGTCTTTTTCTCTAGATGTATGCCTGAGTTGATGCTTAGATTCAGGCTGCAGTAGAATGGGAGATTGATTAAAAGCATTTTCTTCTTTTGCTTTCTTGTTTTAACTATTAGTGCAACTTCATGCCTGTGAATTCTGGGTTGCTCCTATTCTTGCTGCCCAATGTAACATCATGTTGATTTAGTTGCTTCAGAAATTGTGTGGTCATTTTCTGTCTTTTAATTAGGTTTTGTCTTTTAGGCTTTAACTGTGGTTTCCTTTTCTATTGACGGAAGAAACTTGGATGAGGTGTAGCCTTTCCTGCATATTCTGTCATTGGTATATATTAACCAATTCTCTTTTGATTCAGCTTTCTTCTGTTGGAATCATTAGATTGCCAAAATTTGAGATGTCCATGGCAAAGACTGAGGCAAACAACAAACCTGTGCTGGCTGCTGAGGATGTTTATATTGTCACTGTGTGTGTACCTTTTCTTCTCCCCCCTTCTTTTGGATTAAATGTGCCTATTTAGCAAGTATGAAAGAAGTTCTTCTCCTGATTGACAGCTATGGTAGAATATACTGCTTGCAAGTTGATAGAGTGGCGATGCTACTTCATTGTTATCGGTTTTATCGCGATGCTGTTGTGCAACAGGTATATTTTTGCTTAAGGCTCTGTTTCCATTGCTACAAATGTGGCTATTTTCCTGGAAGTTGAAGACAAATTCTTATTCCTGTTACATTGCCATGGAACTAAACACTTGTAGATGCGTGTTTTTCCCCTACTAATGTGAAGTTAAATTTTTTTAGTTTATATATACTCAATTTACACCCTTGAAATCACAATGCATCATTTAGGAATATTCTCGAGCTTCCCCAATTTTTTTTTAAGAGAGAATGTGTCATGATATATATGCTATCTTTGGGAACTCGGGAGATGGGAAAAATTGGGAGGGTGGGGAGTGAAAAATTGGCGTAACTTAAAGATTTTCCCTCCCTCTCTAAAAAATTATAAGAATATTCCATATTTTCCTCACCCACTTTCAATCCATCCTCTTTACTTAGTTTCCCAAATGGAGTGTAAAGGTCTAACTTGTATCATTTAACAGATAGATCTTGTCACTCCACAAGTAAAAGACCAAGCGCCAGGCTAAGAAAACAAAAAAGGAAAAGGAGTAAGTGATAAGTATTTGCCAATGATACACAGTCAATCAGTCTGGAAAAGAATAAGCGATAAGAATTTACCAATAATGCAAAGTCAATCAGTCTGGCGCTGCGATGATGACATTTGGAAGATTCATTGTGCATCTCCAGGCATCAGTTGCCAGTCAAATCAGAGGGGAGGATACACTCTTTTCTTCTCTTTTCTATTCTGAATGTGTATCAATTCACCCCTCCCCCATTAGAACAAGTGAAGGCTTCATTAAACCAGTTCAAAAAGTTAATAAGACCTGTCTTTGGATTAAGTTAAAAAAGATGAGCAAACATTCTTTGGGAGGTCCTGTTGATAATTTCAGTGAGCTCTACAGGAAAACTATAGATGAGGTAGATGAAAAACTGATAAACTCTGGAAAGCATTGTTAGTGTCAATAGTCCACCTCTAACCTTTTAATCCCTTCGTTGCATTCAGAACCATCCTCACATTCTCAGACAGTAGTTATTGCTGTTTTCCAACCGTTCACATGATCTTCATGATTGTTAGAATTGAAGTGTATCTTCTTTTAATCTCAGAATGCAGGGAAAGCAAGTTATGTAGGAGAATTGTCAGCATCTACCTGTAACCTTAATAGCACTGTAGATTATGTAACTATGCTGTACCATGCTTCATGCTGTAAATAATGTCCATTGCAATTTCCAGGGCTCTTTGCCAATTTATTCGAGCAAGGTTGCAGTCAGTGTGGTTGATAATGTGTTGCTCGTGCATCAAGTGGATGCCAAGGTCGTTATACTATATGACATATTTATGGACTCTCAAGCACCAATATCAGCTCCACTTCCACTTTTGTTGAGGGGTTTTCCAAGATCCAGCAGCTTGGGTGCACGGTCCAGTTTTAAAGATGGAGAAAGTTCAGAGGCGACAAGCTATCCAAGTGATCACGAAGCAACCATGTATGGAGATGACTGGACTTTCCTAGTGCCCGACCTGATATGTGATGTTTCCAGTAAACTGCTGTGGAAGATTTATCTTGATTTAGAGGTAGATTTGCTCGAAAAATTATTTTCTTTCTGTTTATGGCATTTTTTTCTTGGATTAGTTTCCTCTTCTTTTTGGTGCAGGCCATTGCTGCCAGTAGTTCAGAAGTGTCATCAGTACTTGATTTCTTGCAACGACGGAAATTAGAAGCTTACAAGGTCTGCTGTTTTCTTCATTTGTTAAAACTATCTTTCTAGTTATTAAAGAAAAAAGCCATTGAAGGGATAAACCAAAGCAGACTGGAAGTGTAAAATGATATGCTTCAGTAGCTCTTAGAAAATCTGAATGGAGTTGTCATGTAAGAACTTCTTTGGAGTTCATGCATAAAAAAGGCAATGGTTATTACAATTTTGTTACTCAATGATGACTGATATTGCAAAATATTATAGATCATGGGTCATATAGAGTGGTGCACATTGTAGCAACTTTATTTTGATGGATGTATTGATGACATTTTGATATACATGCAATATGCCATCAAAGGGACCATAGCTAATCTGCATTTGGCTGCAATTTAGATTTAAATCGCCTATGGAAAAAGCACGTGTTTTACAGAATTATTGTCCCATTAGATATGATTATGATGCAAATTCAGAGATAATCTTGTACTATTATGGCAACTTCAGTTGTTTGTGCAAGAGGTGACTTAAATGTTTCTATAAGACTCCATGGAAGAGACTCGGGTACACCAACTTGGGAACTTTTGTCAATGTGAAATAATTGTTTCAAAGAATCTAAATGTTTCTTTTCTTTTTGTTTCAGCTTTTCTCTGTGAACACATCCATATCAATTATCTTATGGATTTACTTCTATTATTTCAGGCTAAACACTTGTGTTGGCAATGGCACGTACTGCCATTCTAGAACGCAGACCTGTAACCATGGTTGCCAAAGCAATAGATGTCTTAGTTACATCCTTCTCCAATTCGTTCAAAACAGGTTATTTTAAGGGAACAAAAGCTGAGAAAGGGCAACCTCCTGGTGTGGCATATGCTACTATTCATGGTACTGGTGCTAATGCCAGCAGATCAGATACAACTGGAAAGTCTGTGGAACGTAAATATGTTGCTGGAATGGGTGAAGAATCTTTTGAAAGATTAACTTTTTCAGAGACAGACTCAGATGAAAATGGAAATACAGGATATGTGAAACCCAACTCCCAAGGCAGCAGCGGTAAATTGTTGTTGGGTGCTGAAACTCGGAGAACTGGAGGTCAAACATCTTTACATTCTGAATATGTTGGAGCAAATAACAACATTTTGAGATCAACTTTATTGCCTGAACCTCAAGTTACATCACCTGCGATTTCTCCTGATGAGATGTATACATACGTATTTGCTCCTGTTGAGGAAGAGATGGCTGGAGACCCATCATACTGGTTGCTGTCATTGTTGAGTTCCTTCGGAGGTATTTGACCAATGAATGCCTTTGTCGTCCTACTTCTCTGCAAAGACTATTTATGGCCTGCTGCCAAATAAATTTATTCATCAAATGCATCCATTATGCCACTCAATATTAATAGGGAAAGAATCCTATTTTCTCGAAATTATACCTTTTTTCCTGCTTCCTTGTGTCTGTAGGTTTGGGTCGACAGTTCAGATGGCAAAAGTAATCTTTTTCGCTATGAGGCCACCACCTAGTTAGGCTTTTTTGTGGGTCAACAGAGAGCTGGCCAGTGTAGGTGGGTTAGCAAGTTATCCCTGTGTGTATTTTATGAAGTAGCCAGCTTGAGTTATAGAGCCAAGTATTTCTCTATCGAGATAAAGACATCACAAGTGCCACAACTTTCATACGGCACTCAAGTGAGTGCATCGTTTTTTTTTTTTTAACTACTCGGGTGCCATAACTTCTAAAAATTGTCCATTTGAGTGCCACAACTTTTAATGAATAACTTGGTGCCAAACTTTTCAAAGCGTTTACCCAAGTGTCGGAAATTCTATGTAGCATGGCATTTGTGGTGAACATTTTAAAAAGTTATAGTACTCAAGTGATCAATTGAGAATTTATATGGCACTCAACTGATCGGACAAAATGGTAGGGCACTCAAATGAGCGGCGTACATAAGTTATGGCAATCAAGTGATTGATAAAAAAAAGTTATGGCACATGAGTGAGAGTCGTACGAAAGTTATGGATTTTGTAGTGTCCTTTTCCCTTTCTCTAATAGGTAGTCATGGTCTAGGCCCAGACGTGGGCAGCATGGCCAGACAAGCTTGGATTGTGCATTGGTCGTCATCTTAGCCAGCTGAAAGATTGCAAATAACAAATCTGAGAGTGCTCTGAGAAGAGTGGTGTTCATACTCTTTCCTTGTTGCCAAGTTTAAATGCTATTCAATTTGGTTTGATGAGTACTGATGTGCTTCCATTGTCAGCTGTAATTCGGAAAGGATTAAGGTGCGGCCAATATTTATGCCTTGACGGCACAACTGCTGGCCCGCAATGAGAGATATGCAGAACTTGGGTTATTCATCATAAACAAGGTTCTCAAGCCTTTGCTTTGACATGTAAAAAGTAAATTTTATATAGTTCGTTATTGATGAGACTCAAAACAATTTTGTTGCAGATTCTTGAACCTTCTAAAGAAGTTGCCTTGCAATTGTTGGAGTCTGGTAGGCATAACCAACAAACTAGGAAGTTGGGTCTGGACATGCTGAGGCAACTCTCTTTGCATGATGATTACGTGGTGTTTTTGGCGCAAGATGGATATTACCTCGAAGCTCTACGTTACATGAAGAAGCATAAGGTAAATGGTGCCAAGCCAAAAGCTTGTCTTTATGATAACTCTTTATTGTCACAAACCTTAGGTCTGGTTCATCGTCATCATTTCCTTTCCTAGTTTTGCACCAGTACTTCTTGTCAACTCACGTTTTGCTCTTTGCCAGTAACTCTTTATCTTTCATAATTTACTTTGTTTAGGTTTTACAGCAAATTCTTAGTAAAAAGGCATGGCGGTGTACCTGTCCAATATTATATTGTGTTAATTCGGACATACAACCGTCCATTCCTAAGATGTAGATAGTGAATTTTTCAGGTAACTACCGTACGACCTTCGATGTTCCTTGAAGCAGCATTTGCTTTCCAGTGATTTCACAACATCTAGCTGCAGTCCTCAGGTTTTTCTCAGACTATATTCCTGGATTCAGAAGCAGTCCAGATTACAACACATATTACCATCTTCTTAATGAGATGAACATGGCTGCTGCTTAGATATCTTAAAAAAGAACTGAAGGAGCTTTTTCCGCCTGGAAGATGTGAATAGCATAGTCCTTTTGCTTTGTTTTTCTTCTCCCCCCCCTTTCTGGGGCGAGATACTGTTCAGGTGGGTGTCCAATGTACTTTTTTCAGCAATAGATGTTACGCTATATTTCTTGTGTGCAATATGTAGCTCGCGGGATCTGAGTTTCATGATTGATAGCTGATAATATTCCCTTACCAGTGATGCTCTGATTTGCTACTGAATGGAAGGAAGCACATGATATACGGCTGCTAGAACCCTTCTAGTGCTTTCCCTCAATTCAAGATTTCAGTTTATTTACTTCTTGTGGCAATGCCGGCTAGAGTTTGGAACAATCCGTGGGCACCATAACTTTCATGGGTTAACTGTTCTCTCGTCCGAAATGAAAAAACAATTTCATGAGTCTACTTTTGTTTTTAATCTGTGAACATTCAACTCAATTCATGATTTGCCCCCCACCTTAAAGGAAAAGTGAGATAACCATTGTCATGGATTAACTACAGTTTTTTCAACTGAAGCAAGAGGAGATTATCATTGAACGTATCTCAGCAGGAATCAATCATTTGAGCACCAAAAACGAAGATCCAATCTGTTCTTTCATTGATGCAACAAACGAATCCTCAGTCGTTATTCGAACAAATCCATAGTCACATCCTAATCTCTTGCCAAAGGGTGGAAAAAACAGACGGACGTGTACGGTTAAGTGCAACGCGGAGCCCTTTGTCAAAGAAAAAAGACTAACGAGGGAACTAATCTTCTTCTCCTTTTGAATATCAAAGAAGAATTCTAATCAACGGGTACTTACCCAAAAAAAAAAAAAATTCTAATCAACGGGTACCCCAAAGCGCCAACCATATCCGATTTAAATCAGACCTCACTAGATAAGAGTTCAGACAAAAGCTAAATAATATCCAAAATTCAATATAACATGCAACTAAGGTAACTTTTCTAGCTACCTTTTATTTGACAAATAATCAGTTCATCTACTAAGAAACAAAATCCCTTCAAAAGGTGAGATTCTTGTCCCACATTGGAGGAACCTGCCATATTGTAGCTTATAATCAATGCAATCCTGGGATTTGTCAACATTGGTGTATGGCGTTTTCAACCCTAGTGTCTGTTAGCAGGTTGCTACTTAAAAACCTAAGAAACAAGAAACAAAACCATCTTGTCTCTCCTACTTAGAAGATCTAAGAACAGACTCCAACTTCAACTGCAAGGCAGTCCAAGAAAGGGCCACTAACTCCAAATTTCATCAAGTGATGTGAATTCTCTCCACAAAGCAATGAACCTGAAATAGCAATTCATTCAGTATTGAAAGCAATACATTGATGATATCAGCACTAGGAATACTGATGACTAAAATAGATCCCCAAGCCTCTCAAGTCTTAACGATACAGTTCTGTTCAATCGAACCAGGCCTGATATGCTAGATAACTATTATCATTGATAATTCCTGCAGCCTTTTAAACTAAAGCCAGCAGAGATTAGGCTAAATGCAAACGCAGTCTCAACAGGAAAAACTTTAGATAAGTACATAATCAGTAAAGGAGCACAGTAAAGAAATATTCTCACTGTTCTCTTTTCTATACTTCAAATACTTCATATTGGGTCCCAGTCATTATTCAATCAAAACAAATCACATTGTAAAACCTCACTCAATGCAGCAGCAAAGTAATTTAAAACTTCAAGATAATCAAAATTAACCACTCACATCTAGTTTATATGCTCCTAATAATGCAACAATCTGTTGCAACAAAGAAGAATCAGAGAGTTCTTTTGAATTCAAAGAAAGAAGTCGGTCAATGGGCAGAAAAAAGAAGAAACACCACATCCAATCAGAAATGAAGTCGCTTAAGGAAAGTAGCTCAGATAGAAGCCAAAGAATCCCAATATGTAGTACAGCACGCAAGTCAAGTCATTGGAACTTGGCATTGGCCAAAGAGAGGAGAAAATCAAAGGGAATGTTTCTGTTGATGAAGTTCGACTTCTTCAATTAATTAACAGATCTTCGACCCAAAAAAAGTATAATAATAATTAAAGATCTACCAAGAAACAGAACTCTCTCACCTCCTACCTCACAACATCACACGCATCTAATTCACCTTCACCGCAGTCCAAGAAACTAATTCCAAACGAGCAATCAGAACAATATAGATACATTCAGGATAGGAACTCAATAAACTGATGATACCGGCAGTAGGCAATACTCCCGAGTGACACGTGGCAAAGTTGAATAGGTATTCGAATCAGAAGACAAAGATATGCTAACATAAACACGCAAGTGAGTAAAACAGTCGCAGGGCAGAAGAAGAAAAGCATTGAAGCAAAAAGGGAATCACCAAGAAACACTAATCAGTAGTCACATACCGAGTCATTTAATTCAGTCCTACACCTCTAATCACAATCCAGGAAATTGCCTAATCTCACAAATGATAATAGGATTTTCACTTCGAGCACTTTTAAACTAGAGCTATTGGACACAAAACATAGGACCGCATTGCGATTTCACAAAGCCCCCAAATTAATCAAACTACTTCACAGATTCATCGTTGCACGTGACATCCACAAAAGGGAAACATCAATTCAACAAACGAGGGAATCGTTGCAACACGAATTATGTTCAATTCCGATTCAAGTCTCGCACTTTTGCGATCTCACGCAATCCTGAATGCCAATCAGCCTACTTCTGTTCTGACTGAGGAATCACATCATATCACAGAAATCTAACTTACAACAATCAAGAGAAACTACTTCATGACCTCGAATCAAACAGTTCCCCGTGAAATACCGAGGTGGAGACCGAGCTGATCGATCAATTGATCTTCGGATCCGGCATCGGGAAGAGCCCACCGCTCACGCCCCGCGGCGGTGAGAAACCCTAGGAACTTCTGCAGATTCGTACGAATGCTGATCGAGCAGAGGAAATAAAGGAAAGCCATGGAGCAGTCGGTGGCGTCGTTGCCCTGGAGGCCGCGGTGGCTCATCTTCATGACGAGGCCGAAGGGGGTGAAGGGAGCTTGGCGACGGGCTTGCCCTCGAAGAGGGAGTTGAGGAGGGCAAAGACGACGACGAGGACGAGGGCGACGACGGCGCCGGACTTGAACTTGAAGAGGGAGAGGTCGCGGGAGGACTCCTTGAGGCTGGACTCGACGCGGTCCATCTTCTTGGACTTGGAGGGCTTCTTGATGGCGGAGGAGGCAGCGGAGGAGGCGGTGGTGGCCTTCATGGTCTCGAGCTTCTTGGAGGCCTTGTCGATGGAGAGCGGAGGGTCTTGTAGGAGGCGGTGCGGTAGATGAGGACCCACGAGATGGCCTCGCAGACCAGGCCGTGCAGACGGAGATCCGACGACGGTGAGCGCGTCGCCGTACTTGAAGGAGGAGAGGAAATGGGGCGGCGCCGCCATGGGTGTGGTGCGGGTGGGGCAGACGGGCCCTATGCGGAGTCGGGGAGAGAGAGGGAGATAGGAGGAATGTCAAAGACTCAAATGTACATATACTCTGAGTGAAAATACCCCCAAAATTTTAATTTCTTTCGTATCGTTTCATAAATCAATGACAAAATTCCAAACAAGGACCTGAACTTTAGATTATTTTAAATAACGTCCCAAATGTCCTAATTATTTCAAAGAAGAGCTCGATAAGGATATTTTTCTCATTTGCTTTTTTTTTTTTCTAATTTTTCACCCTTCCCTCGCCTGGACATGGCGAGGGCACCCCCTGCTGGCCGCACCTGAGATTGGCCACCAGCTAAAAAGAATGGCACAAAAAAAAGAAAAAAAATAGGAATATAGAAAAAAAAGAAAGAAAAAAATACAACACGAAATGCCTTTAGTCAAGCCCTTCTTTGAAACCTAATGTGTCGAAGGCTTGATGCTGCTGGAATCTGTCCCCCAACGTTGAAAAATATCCTCGGTCAGCCCCCCCTTGGAACTTCCACGTCCCATGTCGCTTGCTGGAATTCTGTCCTCGCAGTGTGATGCTTGAGGACGCATTGGGCTTCACGGTGGCTTGGCGCCGGCAGCTAACGAGTACAGAAAACTGAGAATGGGGACCCAGATGAAGAACAAGAAAGCTGCAAGAACGTTTCGAAGTAAAAACTCATACCGGCAATATCCATCAAGTTGCGGCAGATCTCTTCAACCATCATAAACTTTTCGAGCAGGGGGCCCGATTTGGACCAGAAATTCATTAGACATGATCATACTTTCGCGCTTCCGACTTAAGCGAAGCCGCTGAAGCACTCTCGACCCTGTGTTACAAACAAGAAATGTATGCCGAAAAAAAAGAGAGAAAGTCTGTAATGGCTGTCATTGCCGGATTATTCAAGAAGCGGTCATCGCAGGTTGACATGTTTCTACCTTTGTTCAAAAGTCCAGTGTTCTATAAGATTAGATCTAATCAAAATTTATTCCCGCCGCGTTTCCCTGGTGTCTTTCCTCGACAGGGATGAGGTTGTCATGTATCTAGAAACAGAAACTCGTGCACATTAGCTTAGAATTTGAACCAGAGGGAGTTTTGACCTCAAAATTCATCATTGGACCTTCTTTCCAGCAACTTTCCCTTGTTTCTAACCTCTTTTGATATCCATTTAGACTCAGTTCAGTGATGGAAGTATAGCTTGTATTGGTGGCCCCGACTCGTTACTTTGAAATGGATAAATCCTAAAATTTTGAAAAATCAGTTTCTAAGATAAGAAAAGGAAATTGGGTTCGGTTCGGTTCAGCATGCAGTGATGCCCAAATTGAGCTGTGCTCAACCGTAGCAACAGCCCATGACATAGAGTATGGAGAATGGTGGGATCACCTGTTGCAATGAATAGAAGTTTCCAATTGTCAGAATAGTAACCAGTAAATCTAACTTCTTTTTTATCTCTCCTCTGAACGAAGGTATGTCTCAAATTACTCTCCAAACGGTGCAGCTACAGCCAAACAGCTTCTCAAAAATTGAAGTGCCACGAAGCAAGCTACATGGGAATCTCCATAACCGCTATAACATCAGTGAAGCTTCCTGATCACGCCATCGGAAAGCTAAAAAGAACTAAAGCTCTGAATATATTTTGCATGCCAGCAGCCCGAAGCGGGCTCTGCCACCAGTTTTTCAACAGTGTTGTGGCTAATAAACACCCAAGCGCCCTTGTTGAGCGATAGAACGTATAGTCTCTGGGTCTAATTACAAACAATGGACAAGCCAATTCTTTAGGAAAGACTATCCACCCATTGCGGATCTAAGTACAAAAGCGGTTTAATTCTGGGTTATGATTCCAACCAGAAGCTGACTTGGTCATTTAGTTCGATCAGGAGATCAATTGCAGGGATGCAGTTGCAGTGGAAATGAAATTCGAAGCCTCCAAGAGGAATTTGGATGAACGTTATCGACAGGCAGAAACAAATTAATCGTTTCGCGGGAAGTTGGGCTGTTTCTTAGCCTTAGAATATATATAGCAAGCACGGTTCATTCCCTCCGACAGCCAAGAGGCAGCGAAAATTGCGAGCACCGGCTCTACCTGCTCTCCCAAAGCAACCAGCAAGTCATAAGGTCCATGCCAAGAATCCAAAGGGCTCTTAGTCAGATGGCGAAGTCCCGGAGCAAGGATCTCATCAATTGGAAAACCAAGGTTCCAGTGCAAGTATCGCTTGATTCTTCATGCGTGAAAATCTGTGTTTACTACCTCTGGACATGCTGCGTATATTAACTTTTGCTGTCTGATCGGAGTTGTTTGTTCATGAAGCTTGTCCTAGGCCGGTATAACGATGAAATGCTGCTCACGATGGACAACAGATACAAATTTCCCATAAAAAATTCCATCTGAATTTTCTTCTCATCAGCAGAAATTTTGAGAGCCTCCACCGACAACACTGCAGCTCCACAGGAGTGATACTTCCGAACTCAAACTTTTAAGAGTTGTATATAGTTGTCCCTCTACCATTTAGGACAAAACTGGGTGTTAAACAATAAATCAGATGTTCGTTGCAGAAGATTGTATCTTGCAACGAGTCATTGAGACCATCCTGACTCTCTCCAATCTTGCTTAACTTGTGAAGAACAATTTGAAGTCACCTAACTACGTTACAAAAGTCGACGTTTTGATAATGTACATTTGCGGAAGGAATAACACTGGTTCTGATACAATGCTAGAAAGTCCAACCCAAGGCTTAAGTGATAGGTCAAGAGAGACCATATGAAAAACATGTTTAGTGTAAATGATTCTGATTCTGATTCTATTTTTGGGAACAATTTTAGAGCAAAAACAAGAAAAAAATTGATTCTGGAAAAAAGGCTCCTCCATCTACTGTCAAATCCCCTGACTCTGGTGGTCCACAGTACCATCTCATTGTCAAAAATGAGAGCGGCGTTGGAAGGATGAAAGGCGGAGACACCGCTTCGCGGTAAGCCATTTTTGGAGGTATGGTGAAGATCACTCCTAAACTCCTTTCATCCATCCTTGAATCATCTCATCTAAAACTTACTTTCGGCCCTGTCTCATCAGCAAGGAACAACCTGAGCTCGCGGAAGCATAAGAGAAATAAGAGATAGTTACACAAATATTCGACAAATCAAAAAAGGAAAGAAAGGCTTCCAATTAGCCTCTATGCAAAAGCAGGATTCATCCACATCGACTTTCATGTCAAGAAACCCAAAGCCTTTTGTGAATTTCTGCCGCAGAGAAACAAACCGGACTCGTGTTCCGATGATCAAGCTTCAAAACCGAGCCCAAAGCAAAAGCAGTCTACTGAAACAACGGTTTGTAAACATGTACATTTTTGCTGATCACATTGGCCTTACTTGAGCTCCAATATAGTAAGTACTTCATTGGAGAACACCAAACAGTTGTGTCCGAGTACCGTGCACTTGGGCCGCCTGGACAAGGAGTCCGCCGCCGAGTTCCCCATCCTGAGAACCTGCTTCCTGATCCAGCCTTCTTCGACATGAATTTCCATCTCCGAGATTCCCAAATGCTCAGCTCCATCACTTTGAGCATTCAAGCAAGAAGCTATCATTGGAGATGAGAGCGTGAGTGTGTGTGAGAGAGTGAGGGTACAGTGAGTTTTCAGTTAAAAGAAGAGTGAGCGGTCATATATGTTTTTCCCTCCTTCCCAGTGATTCTGCAGTTGAGCTTTTTCCTGTTATTTGCTCTGTGGACTTTGGGCTCAGTTTTGGCCATCCTTTGGGCCTATTCATTGGTTCGAGCAGACTAAGGATCAAAGCCCATGTTCTTTTCTATTGTTGTTTTACATAAGACAAGCTTTCGAACTTCCAACTCGATAACCTCTCGCTTATTTATTACCTCTTTTTATCATAAAAGGTCCAATAAAATAGAATCGCCCCCCAGCACGCAGCACAGCTCGGGCATACCAATTTTCAAACACGGACGTCACCGTTCAAATCGGTGAAATCAAGGTCATAACATAACTCGGATCATCCTTATGCATTTCGCGACTGTTGAGCATTTGGGGACTTCCGGCCCAGTGGATATTCCTTTTGGCATAGGCAATATTCGAAGTAAGCCCTCGTGGAACTACGGTGACGGGGTCGGCCGGCTTAGAATCATTGCGAGTTCCAAGCGAAACTCGTTCGACATGAAAAGTTCTACGAGAGCCCTTGGCTGATGGCTGGAGAGGGCCGTTGTGAATAAAAAAGGAAGGAAAGGAGAACAAAACAAAAAGGAAAAGAAAAGAAAGGATAAAAAAATTTAATTTTTTTTTTGAAATTAATAAATTGACAACTTCAATGTCACCCTTGCCACAAAGAATGATTGATGTCGCATCAACAATTTTTGTCAAAATTAACCGGATTTATTTAATTAGCAAAATGTAAAAATGTTTAAGACACAAATGGCTCAATAAAAAAGGATTGGAATTGAATTGCAAATATGTAATAAATTTAAGAATTTTTCGGTAATTTTTTTTCGCTTATGGGACTATGTAGCCAAAGTTACAAGCTTGTTGCAAGGTGGTGGGGCTAGACATCCTCACAGCCAACCTTGAAAAAGGTCAACTCTATTTAAGAGCATGTCCTAAGGGGGGCATTCATAACTTTATTATTATTATTATTATTATTATTATTATTATTATTATTTATGTCTGATTCCTGCATTAGGAAGTGTCAATAAATGTCCTTGGCATGTCAACCAAAATAGAGAATGCATGCAGATGCATTGCCCACTTGCCCCATTTATTTCTCCAAGTTCCATTTAAGGCTTCAAGATTCCAACTGCAATGAGCAATTAGAGCTCCCAGGATTCCCCAAATAGTTTGCCCAGAACCCACCATCTTCAATGCAAATAATTCTGCAGGAGCACATGAGGATGATGAATCATGATGATAAGACCAAACGAAGACACAACCCCATTTACCAATCGTTTAATTCCATTATCATAATCTAAAAAAATTTACATTTTTATCTAAGTCAACTTAACTTCTATAGGTTTTTGACCCAAACAAAAAAAAATTAACTTCTATAGGTTAATTTGGCTCGCCGGTAAGACATTGTACAATTTCCCATTTATGTCTTAATCTGGCCTTAATCACACTTATGGCTTTTGTCAACCACACAGATTCTCAAGCTTGCAACTTCCTGCCCTCAAAAATTATGTAAGGTACTTGAGTGTCTGCCTTGGGAGTAGTTGTTGAACAGGCACAAGTCGGACGTACTTAGAGAGAGCATATTGATTTTCCGTATCACGAGAACATACGACACATTAATAATCGTACGGCAATTAGCTTGCATAGTCCCAAGTGCTTAAATTCATGTTTTAGTGATTGATTTAAGGATAGAGAGCATAGTTCATACATAGTGTTCACCCTTTTTCCGTCCAATGCTAATTCCAACTTTTCATAAACTACAAAAGGTTGTCAAATGAACATGTGACTTCACACGCATCGATAAGAAAAACGACGTGTCATAAGCATTTCACCATTATTAAAGGTCAGATTAGAGCTTGTGTATGTGATGCCATATGTCTTGGACTTCGACGCAGCAGTCGTTTAAATTAAGGTTTGAGGCCAAATTGTGATAACCCATAAAATCTCAAGGTAAAGTGTATAGGGTTTGACCGAGATGATCACAAATAAAGGTAATATGTAATTTGATCCAACTCATAACTATGTGCAAGCTAGCTATACGAGTTCAAACGATATAAGTTCATTTTATTTCATTCTTCACGGTCCTAAACAGGATGTCCATTAATCTTAGGATGAGCCCAATCACAATATTAAGAGAGCGAACGGTAATTAGTGGACTACAAGTTATCAATTGCTTTGAATTCAAATTTGATCTCCTTCCATACTTCACAAGCAATAGCTAATTCGGGACTCCATTTGCTAGCCTCGCGGATAATTTCATCATCCTTACGAGCATGATCGTGTCAATTTTACGAGCTTGTACAGATGCTTCTAGAGCTACTCGATTGTTTACGACATCCGGTGCATTTCTCCAAGGATGTCCTAAAGTTCCTCAGCTGAATCGTAAGACGGTACTGTATTTTATGCCTAAAAAACTCTAATTGGAAAGTGCTCCTTCATGGACTTTTTTTTTCCACAATTTTTTTCTTTCCACCCTCTTGTCCGTGTTCTCAACCATGTGACTCAATCAAATCCCCTCCCCCCAAAAAAAAGTGAGAAAAAGTAAAGAAATTTGTTTCACAAAAAACAACTTATGAAAAAGAAATTTTAGATTTTTGAGTGTTAATTCACAGAATATAATCTAGTGAGGGAAAATATTTTTCACCAATTGAAAAAAATCTTCAAAAGTGGAGAAAAAGATTTCCCCTTTTTGAAGAGAGGAAATCATTTACCCTCCTCTTTCCTCCATGCTTTCCTTCGTATTTCTTTTCTTTTTAGTTACTTTTTTATGTTTATTTTTCCTTTTTATTTTTGCATTTTTAATAGTTTTTTTTTTAATTTTTTTTAACTTGTTTCTTTTCTTTCTTACCATGCCGATTGCTAGCCACAACGACAGTTGGCAACCAGCCACATGCGAGATCGAGCTCGCGCCAGGCTCAGCCTTGCTCGAGACTGATGAGGCTTGAATTGATTGACATAGGTAAAAAGAAAAGAAATTAAAAATATTTAAATAATATTGACAAATTCATTTTTAAAAAAAAATCGAAATTCTTTCAGAAAAATTACAAAAGTTTTCTACGTCAGCACTGGCCATGTCATAAATGACAATTGGATTTACGTTAGTAATTTTCAACCAAACAACAACGTAGGAAATCGAATGAGATTTTCTTTACCAAACAACGAAAAATATTTTTTATTTTATTTTTAGGCCTCAATCAAATATGAAAAAAAAAATGATTTTTCAGAAAATAACCTTTCAAAAATATATATTTTTTATTTTATAGAAACATCACACATTTTTCGTGGAGGGACCCGGAATCCCTTCGTGTGTGAGCGTTTCCGGTGACCTAACTTGAGCAACCCATCATAGCTATGACACAGAGGCTGAGGGGACCCATTGAGCAATAAGCATAGGTAGGCGCCGGGGGATCCAAAGGAAGCCGAAGCCAAAAGCCAATGCATGAGAGATTTAAATAAGCAGAAGAAGATGAAGTTGACAGGTGTTCAACGCCTACCTAGACTTGTCCGAAGTAGAAACAACATGTCACTTAATGAGCTACCTTCCAAAACCACCAAAACATGATAAATGTGTTCTTCTTTTTGTCCTTTTGTCAATTATTTTGTTCTTGAATATTGGAAAAATAATGGAAAAAGAAGAAGTTAACATATTATTTTCCTGTTTATGTCAAACTACAAAATGTTTGTTATTAGTTATTGAATTAATTAAAATTGAGAAAATCTTGAGAAAACTGTGGTGGGTGTGGGGCATCTTTGTGCCTCTGAAGGAATACGGTCTCATGCATTCAAGGGGCGTTGTGTACAACTTACCGGCGCAGAGCCACTCGGTTTTCTGCTGAACAATGTGACAGAGCCATCATCAAACCCACTTTTCCTCCCAACTTTTTCCCTCGAGGTTGCAGCTCGTTTTTGGGGGATCTCTAGGAAAGAATTTTGCAGCAAGAAAGGTTTTTTTTTTACCCCTCTCCCTTTTGTTTGAGGGGAAAAGCTGGCATGAGGTGAATTGATTTCTTAACTTTTCCTTTTCATCTGGGCTGTCTATTGGCAGGTCGTTCTGGATTTCAAATGATGAAGCATGATGAGTCTCCGCAAGTGAACGCGTAAAGCGATTTGCACTGACAAGAGGTCTCTCTCTCTCTCTTGGGTGTTCCTCTTTTTATTTTTATTTTCATTTTTTTTTACTTTTGTCACAGCTGCCAACTCAAGGTGGGGGTCTGCTTCCTTTTGTTCTGCTTTAGCTCTTTGATCAGATACAGAGAGGTTTTGAGTTGCTGGTTCTGGTTTGTGCTCCAAAAGTCCATGGGGAGTTGTAGTGATGGCACCAATAGTGATGCGAAAACTCCGCTTTTGTCGCCAAGAAACGTCGGCGAAAATGGTCCGGCCAATGGGAATGGTGCACGGGCACAAGGGAACGACACCAACGTTCACAACTCTGTTTCGGCTCTGAAGCATGAGTTCTTCTTGAGGCTGCCGGCCAAGGTCCGGTCCGGGCTTGACCCTGAGTCCCCCTTCCATCTCGACCTTTCCAAGACCACTGGCTTGGTTGAAGGTAAAGTTTCGGTTTCCAGAATTTGGTCAGAAATCATAGTTTCGCACGGCTTGAGCTCAATTTGTTATGCATGGACGTGTACTCTGCTGGATATAATGATAAAGCTGGTATCTTCTCTGTACTCTGTTTTCTCTGTTTTCACTCATAAATGGCAAATGGAGATTCATGTGTCTGATTTGCTCTTGGTTTTGACTACTTCATAAATTATGCTTTACTATTGGAGAGTGTGTGTCGTTTAAGTCAACTTTATAATTTGAATATGCATATGTCAGATTTGGTAAATTCGAAAACGAACTATAATCGTAATGAAGTGCTCTTACGATATCATAAGTCGTTACGCACGTTCGTTTCCTGGCCGGTCAGGGGAGAAGGAGTACTATGAGAGACAGTTTGCCACCTTGAGGTCTTTCGAAGAGGTTGACTCTCTTGAATCGCCTCATGTCATCGATGAAGATCAGAGCGGCAAACTGCAAGCTCAACACGAAAGAGCTATGAAAATATCAAATTGGGCCAACATGTTCTTGCTCGCGTTCAAGGTATGCATAGAACCGTTAATTCTACCGTCATGGGGATTTGAATGCATCGACTCGCCTAATGCTGTCCAACTTACTGCACCATTCAAATCTTCTTATTGGACATACAAGTACCAAAAATGATTTAGACGACCTGATGTTAATTGTTTTTCTTTCCCAGATATATGCAACCGTGAAAAGTGGGTCCATAGCCATCGCAGCATCAACCCTAGATTCGTTGCTGGATTTAATGGCCGGCGGTATCCTTTGGTTTACGCACTTGTCGATGAAAACAATCAACATATACAAGTACCCTATCGGGAAACTTCGGGTACAGCCGGTAGGCATTATCATCTTCGCCGCTATCATGGCCACTCTGGGTGAGTTGTTTCTCCAATTCTCGGCTTTGCTAGTCTGTACTCACATCATTTGGATTCACTGAATAGGACATATTTCATCGCAGGTGTAAGAATTTGATGGCATCTTTCACATTATGAGTAATAGGACTTATAACATTGATAGAACTGAGTCTTCAAGCTTTCAACAAACCTTTATTGAAAATCTAGAGATTCCTCAGGATCTGATGGAAACACTAGGAGAATTACACTTCATTTTGCACCAAATGGCTGTCTAGTTACATAAATAAGCAATCTTTTTTCCTTTTTTTCCATGAGATACAGGGTTTCAGGTGCTTGTCCCAAGCTGTCGAGCAACTCATCAGAAACCAACCTTCCGAAAGGATGACGTCAGAGCAGTTAGTGTGGTTGTACACCATTATGCTGACGGCAACTGGAGTGAAACTCGTTCTTTGGATCTACTGCAGAGCTCAGGGAACAAAATAGTTCGTGCTTATGCAAAGGTAAGATGGCGACCAAATTAACCAGACTTGTTGAGCCACAAAAAGGTTTCCATTTGCACTAGGGCTTTAACAGTATGGTTGTTTTAACAAGGTTTCAATTCCACCAGGATCATTACTTTGATGTGGTGACGAACATGGTGGTTAGTTGCTGCTGTTCTTGGAGATAAGTTTTATTGGTGGATCGACCCAGCTGGTGCCATAGCCCTCGCTATTTTATACAATTTCAATTGGTCCGGCACGGTTTTGGAAAATGCAGGTAGCTCCTCTCTCTATCTATCTACTTTTCTTTCTTTTTCGGAGGATTTAATTAAAACAAAGTCAACTAACATGTTACAAAGAAAAAGCACGATTTCATCATTCTTTGCTGAAAATTCTGTAATGGCAAATTTTGATCTAGGGAGATGAAAGTTCCTATCTCCTAAGGGCTAATCTTTTGCTATTTGGTTACTTAGTGTCTCTTGTTGGGCAATCGCTCCACCGGAAAGTCTTGCAGAAACTGACGTACCTGGCCCTTAGACCACCATCCTAAAATTAAACGCGTCGACTCGACACAGTTCGTGCATTAAACTTCGGCCGTCCTCACTTTGTTGAGTTAGTGAAATTTGGGTTCTTGTCTATGGTTGCTGCACCACCTCAATTGTTATGCTCGAATGTTGTAATTCCATATGATGATTTGGACTGGTTTGCATAATGCACATTTACCTTACAATATCAGGTAGATATCGATGTTGCCTGGAAGATTTTTACGCTGAAAGAAGCGCACACGATCGGCGATCGTTGCAGATAAGGATCGAAGGCTCCCCGAAGTGGAAGAGCCTTCGTCATCTAGACTTGAGTGCGAGCACAAGCCGGAGCAATCTCTGTGCTCAGCAGACTCCCAAGTAATAGCTTGACAACTCCGGCAACGCAACTGGTCTTTATCTGTTTGGACTTCTCGTAGCACTGAACGACTTGAAGAGTTTGGTCATGTGTAAGCTAAAGGACAAAGAGGAACGGCAATGCTACTGTACAGGTTGGTATTTTCGTGGCTGAGTGGTATGCTATCCACTCGGAATCGGATTGCTCTATCGCAACTATCCGAGTATCAATAAAAAAAAAAACAAAAGACTACCCAAAGTCAAAATCAACATCAATCTCACTCTCGATGCTCGGAACTATGACGGATTCGAACTGAGTACAATGTGCTTGGTCCCTCGGATCGAGAATGATGGGATTTATCCTAATAGAAATCCAAGTAATTACCCCCCAAAAACAAAAAGGATAGAAAAATTGATGGACACGAGATTATTCAGGTTCACTCCAGAATAGGGTACGCTTTGCAACGGGAAGTTCATTATATTGGTTCACTCGTTTCAATAATTTTCTATACAGTACAAAATATATATGACTTTCTAAAAAAAAGCGGTCAACATCCTAGTTTATCCGAAAAGCCCTTTATCACACAACAAACGGGTTTACTTTAAATAAAAGCATTAAATCGATATTGTTGGGGGGCGGTGCCCCGGAGCCCCCACCACTATCCATTGGTTGAGTCGAACCCGCCCTGACCCAGGCAGCGGGATCTTATACTCGGGGAGTGCTGGTCTCCGAAACTCCGCATTCCGCGCGTAGGACGTCACCATGTCGTCGATTCATAATTCGATTTCCCTAAGTTACGGTGGGCAAACTCACAGCCGAAGTCCACCACGAAGTACCCTCCTGAAGGTGCTGCCTCCTCAGCCTGGCCTGATAGTGTCGCGGGATAGCCGGCACTAGATATAAGAGTGAGTGTTTTTTGGTGCTTGTAAGAGAGAAAAGTGATGGCTTTTGCTTGTGTGGGAGGGAGAATTTCAGTTTAAACAAGATAACCGGTCGTCAACTTCCCTCTTTCGTGGGATACTTCGTTATTTGCTCTGTG
>JAGVVM010003669.1:0-19659 GCA_019149425.1 Psidium friedrichsthalianum
TAACTTCCTTTTCTTTCCCTTCCTCCTTCTTTTTTTCGCTGCTCCACTTCTTTCTATCCTTTCGCGTATCTGCGTTTCTGGCTTTCAATTTTTCTTCCTCTTTTTTCCTCTTTTCTTTCCCTTTTCAACCTTGGAACCTGTTTGTGACATGTTTTTTTAGCGTAAACGGGCAGTACCTGAGGCTATCTTCAGCTCGTCAAGCTGCTATTTGACGTTTTCCAACACCTTTCGCTGATCATCGTTATGCAGACTTGTCCATCGTTCGTGTCGGGCATTTCTGAGCTTGACTTGATTGTTCTTTATAGTCCTTTTAGCAGTTGAACAACAACTCTCGCTGAACTGTTCTTTTGAATCTTGTAATTAAGCCGGCACTTGAAGGCTAGTCCTTGCGGATGACCAAGACCTCTGGGACGGTCTCCGTCATCCATCGCAAGAAGGCTGGTAAATTCCTGTTGTGCAGCCTTGGCGTTTACTTGTGACTACCGTCGGCCGGTAAGGCCTGATTATCACCAGCATTGAGCAGCATCTCAGATATTCGAAGGTGCGTATTCGCTCTTCGTGGCTTATGTATGCGCGATTGGTTTGAACGATTCGGCCGATAATGAGGCCAATGGCGGTGAAACTAGTATTCTTTACCCGAATGGATGAGCTTTTCGAATCACTTTTTCGCGCAGTCAAACTGTTTTCGATCCTCATTTTCTGCGGATGTGGTGAGGGAAAGGAGTAACTGTGTGAATTGCTTTTGTTTGTAACAATAAGGAAATAAGAGACTCATGATTTTACAAAATGAGATTGTGATTAATTATTTCTTTAATACTTGGTCATTGTTATCGAAACTTTTGTTTGAATCTGCTGGACAATGGACATGTTACATTACATTTTTCAAGATTGCGCAGGCAGCATCCTCTTTGCACCTGTCCACTGCAATCGACTTCATTGTTCGGCAAGGACCGTTAGTATGTTAACCCCAAGAACCGGAAGGCGCAAATTCCCGGAGCCTCCAAAAGTGTACCTGGACTATCCTTTCAGGATCCCTTACCCCTAAGATCTTGAGAAGTCCGTAGTGGTGGTGGCGGCCCTTGGCGTGCGTTTCCGCTACCTGATGGCCCTGCAGGTCTCCGACACCGCCTTCTACTTCTCAAGCCCTTGATGGAGCACTACGAGCAATTTTTTCCGAGTTCCTGAGCTCTACATCCCGGGGGCGATCCGGCGGCCTCCCCACCTGTTCCTGATGGTGTACTGCTTCGCCCGTGTACCTCGGGTCGTCAGAACCGGAAGTGGCCGCACTTCTTCCGGCACCACGTGATGATGGGGTCCTGCTGGAGAACGTGCTGCAGATCGTTTGGTACGCGAGCAACTTCGTGCCGCCCCCTTGGATCCACACTTGCGGCAGGTTCGGGATGTACTACTGGGTCGATGGTCGGAGTCGGCGTTCATATTGCTGGACTATAGGAGTGCGTGAGGGTGCGCGGTCTCGGGATCCTACGCGAATATCCGCGTTCCATCGCGACGCCGCGTACATACCAACCCCATATGTTAAGGGAGATGATTGATCGGAGCCGCAATGCCATACGCAGAAGAAATTTTCCACACATCACAGTTAACTTTGTAGAAGAGAGTCGTCATGTCAAATCATTGGCTTCTTGTTCTCCAGTTGAAAATGTGAAACTCACTTCCGTTATTTTTTTCGCAGAAACGTGGAAATTTTTACTTGAGAATTCAAGAGAGAATTAAAAAAATGGCCTAAGCTTCCTCCTTTTCTAACTAAAGATGAAGTAAAATATTATTTTAATAATGCATGATGATTACACCGAATCTCAAAATGGCCTAACTCAGCCACTGATTACGGGGGGTTTTTCGTCATTTTCTTTTTCTATATTTTTCTCTCTCTTTTTTTTTGTTTTTAGGCTTTTTTTAAAAATAATAGAAGAAAATCGGTTACGAGCGAGAGAACACCCCGCCGCCTGTGGCTGTCGCCCAATGCTAGTGAATCATGGTGATGGCTAGTAGGATTGCCACCGGCGCCTTGATGCGGGCCGTCGATACGGATTTTTTGGGTTAGCTGACGAGATATGCCTTTATTTGAAATAACAATAGCCTATTCGGACATCATTTTTTTTTTTTTTTTTTGTTGTTTTTCATTTTTTCTTTTATGTTCCCGTTTTTGGTTGTTAAAAAAAGTAAAATTTTTTTTTTTTTAGTGTTTTTTTTTTATGGTTGGTTTTATTTCTTAATATTTTTTGTTTTTTTTTTTTTTGTTTGTTTTTTGAGTTGGTTTTTTATGTATTTTTTTTTTTTTTTATTTTGTTGTGTTTTCTTATTTGAGATACAAGAAGTCACTTATATCTTATTTGAAATATATTAACTTTAATGCTTTTATAACGAGAAAATGAAAAGACTTGAGAATCCTTTTTGAAATTTTCCCATAGATTAATAATGTTAAATGATAAAATTGATTTATAAAAATACAGAGACTCGTCCTTTTCGAGTTATTAGATAATCGATTTCTCTGGAGGTTACGGCAACTCTTGTTCATGCCTTTGACCTAGCGTCTGCCACTACAGAACTGCAAGTCAATCCGATCTCTCCCCTTGTTCCGAACGCTCGCCGAACATGAACAGCCGTTTCAGGCGGCGGCGGCGGCACCAGCTTCGACTGGCTTCGCCGGACAACATCAGCTCGTTCGCTACGACATGGTGCTCTTCATTATCGTTCGTCCGTCCCTCGTCCTCGTCATCACCCCTCGTCCTACCTCTGCATCGTGCGAACGCGCGTGGAGTCGTCCCGGCTAGATCTCGCTCCGGGGGGGGGGGGGGGGGGGGGGGGGGGGGGGGGGGGGGGGGGGGGCGATTCGCCATCCAGCCAGCCGAAGCGCGTAGGGGATGGACGAGGCCACGCTCCGGAGCTACCGACGGTCCTGTTCTCGACGTGAAGCACCGCGAGAAGAACACTTAGCGGGCTCGAGCGATGGTTTCGGCGGTGGTTCTTGCTCGATATATGCTTGGGCGAATACAAGGAGACGATGTGCTGCGCTGTTGCCGGTGTGCGCCACTTCTTCCACATGAGTGCGTCGATCCGTGGCTGAGATTGCACGCCACGTGCCCCGTTTGCAGGAAGTCGACGGTGGCCGTGCCATACGGGTCGAGGCGATTCTACGGAGGAGACAGGTAAGTTAGGTGGTTTGATTCAATGCTTCGTTGATATACTCTGTTTATACTCGTCTGTACATTACCGAAATGAATCACTGAAGTTTTGAATCCCTCAATATCTTGAAACTACCTCTGTTTCTGTGGCTTCAACAGAGCCAATCTCTTCTGATTTTTCCCTTCGAGTACTCATTTTGTGCTTTCGAAATTGAAATTGTGGCTGCAAATTGGGAAAAGGCGCAATGGAATTGGTAGGGTGAGGCGAACTTCTGTCGCGAAAAAGACAAAAGGGGAAGCAATTCAAGGGATCAGATGAAGGAGAAGACTGTGTTGACCAAATTGATTGGCCGAGGGATGAAAGGGAAGTCATGATCAACATGATGAGAGCCGGACAGAATATCAAAACCCATTTCGACTTAATACTTTACGAATCCGCCAGCGCTGCTGGTTTCACATAAATTTAATTTTTTTATTAACATGTGTGAACATTCTAATCAACCCTCGGATTTGATAATCCAGTCCTAGCCCAGTGACCCGTGATGTGGAACGAACATCGTTTGCTTTGTTGAAAACGTAGAAAGCCCATCCAAGCCCGCATCTTGTAAATGTAGGTTAAAAGTTAGCGCATGTGTGAACCTTCGTAAATGTAACGACAGCCTGCCTTAACAAGGAAAAACACATTGCACCTTGTACAACTCTCATATATGGGATCGAACCTTCTAATGCATCTTGGACTTCACTAAGCTCGGGGTGCATTAAACTCTCGCGTAGCGGTGTACGCCATGATCGGTCCGAAGAAAAAAAGGGGCAGGTGACAGAAGAAAAGATTGAAGGAGGAGAGCGTGAACTTTTGGGACCAAGATACCAATGCATCACTACATAACTTATTTCAACATGGTATGAGATCTACCCATTAAATCTCATCAGGTCACCTTCACAATTCATCTTGGGAACTCACGTGGAGGCGACCACTGTTATTCGCAGCAGAAGATATGATGACATCTTTCTGCTGAGCCTAATATTCATCTTACACATATCATGAAAAGTTTCTGCCGCGAAATCGAGGGCCTGAATGAGTTAACCAAAAGATCGGGTCAGCTGCAGTCAAGTGGCTTTGGCCGGAAGAAGTTGGGAGGCAAGCTCCAGCACCCCCGACATAGGAGCGTCACTCTATTAAAAAAAGTGCGAAGACATTTAATGCAATGAGAATCACATCAGGTTCATGAAAAGGAGGAGAAAATTTTGGAGAAGTTAAGAATCACTAACCAGATAAACCACATCAAATGCTTTGCGGTAACTATTGATAGAACCCTCATATTGTCATTCCTGGAAAAAAGTTCACATTGTCAACGACGTAGATTGAATCTGCAGAGAACAGACTTATCTAGCAGTGGCCGCTTTTTAACAAGGTAATTGAAGAAAAAAGCTGTCAACATGCAAAAATCAGATCAGTCCATTTCACCTCTATATCAAAAAGTTGTAACTGTTTGCATCATCAGGGGCAAAGCTATAAATATAGCAAAAACTTGCATGCATTTCCCAGAAGATTATCGTGAATACTTCCGGTACACCCTTCGGCCACAGACCATTGCTACAAGTCTAAGTGGACCAAGAAGCAATTTTTTTCCTCTCTTCCTTCTTTTTTCTCATTAAGGGGGCATGTTAAATTTCATGGTGCGATGACCTCAAATTTGATACAAACACTCAAAACTTATGCATGTGACAAAATGGAAATAAACTTACAAAAATCCCACTGATGATTCGAGTTTCATAATTCAGACCATCAGACATGCCCAAGTCCCCAATATGGTCCCCGAGAAGCAAGACATTGGTTCTCATCTTCACTGAGGCACTATCATCAACTGGTCCGTCAACTCACCTAATCGCTCGTGAAGCGGAGGCAGCCATATCAAGTGCATGCTCATTTTTGTTCAGACTGTGAATTGTCCTCCCTGGACGTGTCAACATATAAGCATAAAAGTAAAGATGGATTCATCAATTTGGTAAGAACTACTCAAGCAAACTGAAACATTCACATGATGGGAGACAACAGTGATGCAATTTATGCCTATATAAAAAGTCTTGTTGACAAGTGCCCCAAGGCCACTAGTTAACCATACTTAATAGGATTAATACCATGAAAATCCCAAACTAATACGCACAATTTACTCCAAATCAATTTTTTGACCACAAAAAACCCAAACTAGTACACTTGTGACATTTTACCCCAATTTGTTCACTACCGAAAAACCCAAACCGGTACACCTATGACAAATTTAAACCTCCGTTATTTTCCGTTAAATTACTTAGATACTACGAAAAAGCTTAAACTAATACACATGTGACAAACAGAGGGTCAAAACCTCAAATTAGTATACCTGTCAACTATCACGTGTCATCTAATTTAGCAATTTGTGGTAAAATTTAACGGAAACTAACAAAGGATAAATTTGTCACATGTATATCAGATTGAGGTTTTTGGTGGTCAAAATATTGTTTGAGGCATATTTGTCAAAGGTATACCGATTTGGGGCTTTTCATGGTATTAACCCAACTTAATAAAGCAATGTTTTTATTACCATTGTACTGATTACACATACCTAAGAAAGACTGCATTGGAAATGACAAACATCCTTTATTGAGGTGTTTGACAAGTGATCGCAAGGTACTTATTAACAAAATCCATATTAATGCAAAGGTCATATGTGAATTGATGACAACATCTGAAGAATAAGCAGCAGAAGAAGAAAATCTACACCCAGTACCTCTAAGTTATATTGCCATATCCCAGATGCATTAAATAACCACCATTCGATATGAATAATTCTATAGCAGTTGATCCTAGTAGAAGTTCTATCAGCTTGGAGCAGTCAACAACAGAAGTCAATTGATCCACCTGATGTCAAAAGCTCACTGCTACTCCTCATCATAGAGATAATAGCATAAAAAAGAAGAAGGCCACAAAAACCAACTGCAAGTGTGTGCACAAGCAGGTCATCTGATGAGAAATATCATAAAAAGGATTCAAGAAAGACGCACAATATTTCAGCTAACAGGATCTCAGGAAATCAGGGAAGTACTGTTATATGAATAGCATTTGACATTTCTGTGCAGCATGAGATTAATCACTGATACCTTTGAAAGATATAAGGCGACCATCATTGTCAAACTCCATCCGGTTTGAGACAACCCTGATGTTTCTGAAAGATCTGTGGAGCTTCTGCCTTAAGACCTAGTGTCAAACATAAAAACAGAAGAATCAAATTACACTAGAAAGATACTTAATCAGAAATAGTACCATAATTGTTTTTCTCATCCGGTATTCACCTCTTCTATAATATCTGCCAGCCCCGCAGAAAAAATAAGGATAGGGATGCTTCTTTCCTGCAACAACAGAGAGAATACTGAGACATAACTGGCGTAATTGCACTCAAGGCACTAATACCTATAACAAGATGCTGAAAATAATCATTTACACTGTTTCTTTGATGACATCTATTCACTAGAAAAGAAGAATATAAGCACTTCACAAACTCTAGGAGGCCTATTACAGCTAGATGCAGAGGTCATTCCATGAAGATGAAATTTACCTCCAAAAACTCAAGAGTTCAACTACACCCTCCCTAAAAGCAATGTTAGCAACTTGCGACGGACTTCTTTATGTCTCATATGTAAGGCCACCCTCAACAAGAAGACCATGAGTCTTCCCCCACCTGTGTTGATTACAGTGATTCAGAGAGAGATGATAATATACGGAAGCATTTTGATTCACTAATTAGCAATTCAAACATGAGTGTTTTACTCATGCTAAGATCCTCAAACCCGCGATACTTGATGTCAACAGTACCTACAAACTGACACATAACAAAGTCCCACTGTACAACAAGGACAAGTAATATCATTAAGAGCAGAGACATTGCTCACCACTCTTCCATGAGCTTTGTCTTTTCATCATTGGAATTGTTGGTGAGAACTCTAGCGGATGTAATGTTCATATAATTGCTGCCTCTTAGCATCGTATTCCGGATTCCCCTGTTGCAAAAGGCCATGACTGCCTACTAATATTGTTAGACATGACAACCAGGGAGGGTACCGACAATCAAGCAGGAAATAACGTACATGATCCAAAACAATCAACGGCAACTTACTTTGGCCCCGGCAGCCATTAACCCAGTACCTAGTCAGTGTTGCATCAAAATCTGCAATCACCTGCCAATAATACTCAGTGATGACCAAAACTATGTCTGATGCTGCCTATATCAATATACGTGAATCCAGGGGAAACTTCAACGTGCCAAAAAACGAATTTTAAAGCACTAGATATGAATTTCACCAACAGCATGTCAAAATCAAAGCATCGAACATAGATACAACACACCACATTCCTAGATAAGGTTGGGCAAAAATACAGATGCACACCCTACCATTTAATATACTTGAGCATTCCAAAAAACTTGCTCAAAAACCTGTTTAATTGCATGTCATGTGCGCACGAGCGTATCGAAAAACCAGGGACATCTGGTACTAATTTTTAAGCAGAAGTGCGTGATTGACGCTACCGTCAGGGATAATAGAACAGACTTACCAAGTGCAAAATCTTCATCAGTTTCCATGCAGTATCACCGCAATATTTGACTACAACTTCTCAAGGAGTTTTAGGTTCGACAAATTCCCGCAGATCAAACAAACAGCAGAGAAAGGCAATTTTTCATTGGGAAAAAAGAAGACCTGGAGCTTCTGAGGCCCGGCATTCCGAATCGCGTCGATCTTCCGATCACCGATCGTCGGTCGTCGACGACCACCTCCCAACCTTCGACGGGCCGTGGTCGCCCATTTCACCGCGATTTCTGGAGCTGTAACTGCACAAGAAACCCTACGCGTCACTGGCCCAATCGCACTTAGAACAGAGCATTTAGGCTGAAGATGACGACGTGAGGTAAGGCGCATGCAAAGCGGGAACGGAGCGTGGGGAAGTGATGGCTTCCTCGCATTTGGAGATGCGAAAGCAGGAACAATGTGTTGCAGATGAAAGAGCAAGGGCAGCAGAGAAAGGAAATTCGTACCTCGAGCTGAGAGAGAAGAGGACGAGGAGGTGGGGTTTGTGAGGGCGAGCTCGGCCACGGCGGCGGCCGCTGCAGCGAGCGGGAACGGTGGTGGCGATGAAGCTTTGGACGCCGCGAACACATTGCCCGCACAGTCCCAGAATTTTTTTTTTTTATCATTTTTACATTTACGGATAGTGCCACGCTGACAATACTGTGCCATTTGGGCTTCTCTGGCTGTCCCTTCCTTTTCAGGAAAAAACCAAAAATTTGCATGAATTCCATGTTACTATTTTAAACGTGACATCCCGAATTTAACTCAGTCAAGGTATGTCTGTTTTAGCATGCTTCGTACCGATATGTAAGTTAATTTTCTTTTGACATACACAAAATCCTGCCATGCTCTTTTCTTATTCGATCGGCCATATTAAAAACTTGTAGGAGTCGCTTCTTATCGCGAGCTCCTAACCCAATGCATCATGCTCACCCTATTGGATCAGGTCGTTACCGTCACCAAAAGATGCGGCCTCCAACCACCCAAATCCAACTCTTAAAAGTTTCCATTGTATCACTCTCGCTCTATTGGCCGCTAACCGAGGATTTGAAAGAGTGGGAAGGAAATGAACGAACAACCACGACTTAGTGAGTGGTTGTATCTATTCTAAGGAGACCGTGACCCCCAGGTTTTTGGGATAGTTTAGGAATAAGATCCAAGACGTCAACCTATCTTCTCCAGAAAGTACTCAAGCCATGTGCATATCCTGCAATTGAAGCGCTTGCTTAAACTTCGCTCGAGCTTGTTCCATGGTGTTCCGTTCGAATTGAAGCATGTCCCTCGAGCATCCATACAGGAAAGGCATCTCTCTTGCACTTCTTACAAGTGTGGACAGCCATACTATGTTACTCATCTTCGATCAACTTGTCTCGAAGACGATCAGATGACTCCTTGTCACCATTATCTCAAGGGAAGGCAGAAATTCCATATCTTGGGACTCCGAAGCAGTTCGACGCCTCCAAGCCAGAGATCCATCCACGGAAGAAGTTCAGAGGGCTCATCGGTAGACCGACTTACCTACACTTGAGCTACCGGCATCTTATATCATCTGCAACCTTATTTCTCTCAAGATTGCACGACAACTCACTAGCCCCAGCCAGCTTTCCAAGAAGAGATTTAGCATAGAACATTCCCTGCGCGAATGTGTTTACTGCATGATATTGATCTGCGCATTCAACTGTTTCCCGTGATGAATCTCAGAGATTTCTCATCTGATATTCGCACATATCGTCTTTGGGAGGCGAGGTCAAGTAAGATCGTGCCGATGGCATTTAAGGCAGCTCTCAAGCACATTTCGGAAGAAACATGAGGCTGCGATGCACGGTTCGCAATCCTGTGTATGTTTGTACCTCCCTGTGCAACAAGCGTTGGCAAAAGGTCTCTGGTACTATCAATACCCGAGCAGAAAGGGAAAGAGTCATTTGGAAGTCTTTCGCCCTGAACGAAAAAAGTACCATTAGATGCTAGAATCTGATTACGCTCGTTCTTCACATCTACTTTCGGATGTCATTGTGGAGATGTCTTCCGGAGTACCTGGGATGTGGTTTCTCAGTTCCGAGGTTCGGCCCGGCATTGCTCTCGGGTCTGAAGTTATCCGGAAAAGATTCCTCACACTCCAGTTTGATGGCTGAATCCTCTCGGTCTCAGAAAATTGACATCCAACGATTCTGATGGACACTTGGACAGCGTCACGACATCAAACAACGGTGGATCTCCCATGCTTTTTTTTTTTCCCCTCTCCATCGATCCGTCTTTAACTCACATTGTTCTTCTTCTTTTTTGACTTTTAATCCATCTCATATCCCAGTATACCCCCGCCTCCTAAGTGGGATTGTATCTGTTATATATCCGGACATATCCGGATTTCGCATCACATCAAACACCAAATAAGGTATAAGTTAAAGAGTAACAGCCGATCCACCAAAGGCAGCGTAAATGAGAATGGAAAAGCTCCCAATCCTGGCAATTGTAAGGTTTAAATTTCAACCAAAATCGAGCCAGTAGATAGCGGAGAATATGTCCAATAATGACATGATCAGCTCGCAAAATGGGTAACAAGAAAGAACTCAGTAATTAGTTGATGGCAAAACAATGGCACATTAAACTGGTGAATAAAAAATGGATATAACAACTGCCACTGCAGAAACATCCATATCTCGTCTCAATCGACAAGCAGAAAAAATCTAAAGCGAACTAATGAATAAGTACCCGAATCTGAGTATCTCTTGTTCTCCACAAGCCAAAGTGAAATGCTGCTGAAAAATGCCCTCCACTGGCATTTCTTAACTTCACCGAGCAATCTACATGACCACAAAACAGTAGCAGCTCAATCACCAAGCTGCAGCCTATAGATCATCCTCCCCAATAAGCTATGGAAGAAAAGGCGGCAAAAACTAGCATTTCCACTTATGGATGTCTTCCGCAATAGAAGTACTGACTCAATTAAGCATCTTTGACAGGCTTATCTTTGCTGATAAATGTACCCACTGATTTAAACCAACGCATCAGACCCCTATGATCCTTGACATAAAGCCATGCTTGAAGAAATGGGAAGAGACTCTCATTCACCCCCCGTTCCTCAATGTAACTGTGAAGCGCATCCCTCACCTTTTCATCAAGGTCTCTGCACATTTGTAAAAACTATTGGCATCAAACTCAGCACATGAATAAAATGATAGAAACCATTGGGGAAAGTTTGAAACACCCAGAACAAATCCTGAGCACATTTTGACCATCAAATTGTATTCTCATACAGCTTTTCCCTCTTAAAATTGAGACTGGAGTTGCCACCTTTTGTTATGCAATACTATGATTTTTTAAATTCCTCGAAATATTCCAACATCAATCTAGCTAGGACAAGATAGTGGCTAGCAAGTTCCATGTATCTTTTTTAACAGTTCAAAATGCATTTGCATCCCATCTGAAGCTCTACTTTTTTTAGGGTGTTGCACATTAATTTTCCAAAAGATTTTTGAGTCTCTGCTAATATGTATGCACCACCAAATACATATGTCCTCCCATAAAACAACAAAAGATGCACATGCAAAATGAACAATATCAGTTTACATTATTGTAACAATATAATATTTTAGAACATTAAAGTCATAGAACCATCAATTCATCATAACCCACCTAGACACAATGCCTGATAGGAGAGATCATTAGATAGATTTCAAAGAGGTACTAGAGTTCTACTACTTATCATTACATAAACAGCCTCATTAACTGCCTACTAAAATTTCCCTCAAAATATCTGATCATAAATTTGTAGTGCAGACTGATTCTTTCACCTAAGGAAGAAAGGCAAGACTCGTTCTTTCACCTGAGGAAGACTGACAAGATTCCCTCATTTCCTCCACTGATAGTAAATTAGTGGAGTTGCTAGTAGTCTTGGCACAATCTCAAAGAATCTCACAATCTAGTTAACTTGGTGCCAGAAAGAATATTTGCTTCAACTCAGTCTAAATAGCTAGCTTACCACATTTCCACACTGAAGAAACCAATGCATATAAAATCCCCTGCCAGGCATACACGAGCTTCATAATGAAATGATCAGAAACTTCAACCTCTCCATCCTAGTTCAATGTTCTTTCAGACAATTCTATGAGCCAAGAAGTGCATAAACAGCAAGAAATGCCATCACTACAAAGGGCCAACACCAACTTACTCGAAAACAGGGCCATTGTATTTAGTCGGAACCACGAGAAAACCAGTGGTCTCGAGCTTCGGCCTCATCGAAACAGAGTGAATCCCCAGCGCATCCGGATACAACCCACACAGAAAATGCAAGGCCTCCTTCTGACCAGGCTTTGCCACACTCACGTGAAGGAACAACTGATTAATGTCATCTTCGCCGTCATCCTCTCCACCACCACCAGGAGCCAGATTCGCCAACCGCATGACGTAAAGGCTAATCTCTTCGTCGTTGTAAGTTCGCTTGAGAACCGGACCGTCCGCGTCGAGCGCGCCTTTCACGATCGTGAATGGCGGTGGAGGATTCACTTTCTGCAGTTCGTAAGGCCAGTAACGATAGGCTAATCAAACTCACGCTAAAACCCTATCAACAGTGACCCTTTCCAAAACCTCTTCCGAGGGTTTAACGAATGGAAGGGGGAAAAAAAAAAGGAAGCAGAGAGAGAAAGGGGATGTGAAAGGAAGAGGCGTACAGGAGGAGGAGTCATCTTGGAGACTTCGAGGTAGTGCTCCTTGAGGGAGCGGAGGAGGATGGAGTTAACGGCGGAGGAGACGGTGGGGTTGCCCGCGGCCGCAGAGGCTGCAGAACGATGAGGGATGGAACGGCAAGGGAGGAGGCGCAGATGGCCACCCGAGACGAGCCTCCGCCACATGTTCCGGTCAGAGTCGACGGAGATTCGCCGCTGCTTTATCGTTCTTCGTCAGGCGCGCGCGCTCTCTCTCTCTCTCTCTCTCGCCGGCGGTTGATTTGCGGAAACGCTTTCTATTTCCTGGCGGTGGCGGGTTCAAGCAATCGGCGATTTTTTGTGGCTTTGGTGTTGGAAGTGGCGATTTAAGGACATCACAAGTGCCAAATGTATAATGCTCACTTTAGTTCAAAACTTTCAATTAATTGCCAATTTTTTTTAAAATGCTAACTTCATGACAATTTCAATTTTAGCTGACGTGACTCACTAGAAATTCAACATAACCTATTTTTTATATATTTAAGCTAACGTGGTTAGCCAGAGTTGATACTGAAGTAAGCGTTTTGAAATTTTGGCATTGAAGTGATCATTTTTCAAAAAATTTGGCACTTAAGTGAGCGTTTTGAAAATTTGACACTAAAGTGAGCGTCGTACACAAGTTTTGACACTTGTGATGTACTTAAGCTGGCGGATTCAAATGCATTTTATTACATTGCTTTTCATTTGCACTTGTGACTTGTAATGGAAAAAATATTACTTTCGTCAGGGTTCTTTTCTAATGAAGTTGATATACTTTTAATGACAAAATGACACAAATAATTCCTCAACTTTGACTCAATATTTAATTCAATTCTTGAACTTTTAATTTTTTAATATGATCCATAAACATTATACTTATGGTTCCTTTTAATGAAAAAATGACACAAATAATTCCTCAACTTTGACTCAATACTTAATGCAATTCTTGAACTTTAATTTGTTTAATATGATTCATAAACTTTATATTTATGTTCCTAAACTTTTGATTATATTCAATGTAATTCCTAAACTGTATGAAGATGTTCAGTATTATCCCTGATCTTGGATTATGGAAGAAAAATATATTGAATTTTCATATAGTTCATGGACTATATTGTATATGTATCCAAAGTTCAGAGACTACATTGCATTGGGTAAAGTTCATGGATCATATTCAACATTAAAGTTCATAGACCAATTACACGTTGAGTTAAAGTTCAAAGATCATTTGTGTCATTATTTCACTTTTAATATATCGATCGAGCACTTTTACTTCAGTTGACGTAGCCATCAGACGACATCGAAAATATGTCGATGCTCGTGCGAACATTGGTAGACAAATCTAGTCTATATGGGCCATACTGGAGTTTGATGAAGACAAAAAATTCTGATAATGATAAATTTTTCATTCGAGCCTCCAACATCGTCCGACTGCCACATCCGTTAGAATTTGCCCGATCAATGCTGGAGAGACATCGTTAAAAAAAAAACTTTGTGAAAGTAAAATGACTTTAACTAAGACAAATTGAAAATACAAGAACTAAATCTGAAAGGGGACGCAAATACGGGTACAAAAAGTAGAATTTTTCCGTTGGAATATTAAGATCTGCTCAGAAAGAGAAACAATCCGGCGACACCGCGCCACGGGCCGCACAATACCCTCCATTCGAATCCCAACAAGGGCGAGGAAAGGGAAGAAGATCACTGAACCACATACCAGACACTAGAGAAGGATGAACTTGCAGCATCCAATCTTCTCCAGAACTCGGATCTTGAACCATTAATTCATCTCCTTCGCCGGTCCTGTTTTTGCCCGAACGATTCCTGTTCCGACGTAGCATGAAGCTCGCGAAGTGGACAAGCCACTGTGTTCAGATGAGCTTGATGTTGGTGAAAGCACAATCTTGTTATAAACACCAGCAGTAGGATAGGTTCTGACCTGCAGTCAGTCATCCAAGAGTAAGAACTGGAACGATGATGCGCCTAGGACGACTTCTGTCGATACAACGACGAACATGCGCTTGATCACAAGAATGTGAACCACTGAGATTGATAAAACTCAAATATGTCTTTAGCGTCTTCTGGTCTATGCCCAAGGATCATCTGGAAGCCGTAGATCGACTGACACTCGCCGGCATTTTTATAAGCTAGACTGGAGACCTCGATCGCCATGTTGCCCGTTGAAGTAAATTAGTGTCGCTAAGAGACCATTGGAATGCATAAACCTTATCGATAGGGTTTGACCGTTTATTATCACAACACTCAGTATCACCCCCTTGATGTTGTGGCGAAGTGGATCACATTAAGTGGACCTTTACGAGAGAGATAATCCAAGGCTTGAATTTTGCAAGATTCGATTAGTAGTTTGATGGTTTGGCCAGCCGCCGGAAGGTAAGAAATCCACCCGAGATGGAGCAGGTGCTGAATCAAGCGCACTGCTTGGCCGAAGCAGGCTGCGGCTGCGGCTGCGGCTGCGGCTGCGGCTGCGGCTGTGTCGAGATGGATAGAAGGACCATGGCTGATGAAGATGCTTCAGCCCAGTTTTCGGGATTTGCCATAGCAGTGTTGGTGAAGGTGAAGGCAAATCAAGTGTCAATGGCGGGTCAGGGAATGCAAAGATGGGCGGCTATTTCGGCAGCGGTTTATGTTATGGACTCTTTTGCGAGACACGTCTATAAAGACGCGCGATAACTAATTTCCAACATTAAAAAGCTTAGGTTTTCTATTTTTACTTAATGTTGATTTGTTCCTAAAATAGATTTTATTTACATATTTCAGTTTTGAAAAAGAAACCTAAATTATAGGTTTCCTATTCTTCTAACACGACTAGTCCTATTTAAAAAGGGACAAGATGAATAAACCCTAAGCCGATTTCTATTAAAAACTTATAGAGATCTAGAGCTTTCTCTTATAACGAGGTCTAAGGTTTCAAGCTCCCTTCGACGAGCTTGAGTCATTCAAAAATAGGTCGTTCAAGGAATCACACTAAGGGAAGGGGAAAAGGGACGGCAGTTGACTTGGATTTTCCTGTCAATCGCCCCTGTGACTCGATCTTTATCGCGGGACCACAACAGTTTATAGGATAGTTGTGTAAACAGAAAACTGGTTAAAGCTTCAAGGGTCATTGATCCAATGCATGTCCATAGTCTACTGTATGTATATGAGCCAAAAAGTCACCCACAAGTAAGTAATAAGATGTATCATTGGCAAAAAAACCAGTAACTTGACCGGGAAATACAACCATTCTATTTGTTAAACAACAAAGAACTATCCTGAACTGAAAAAAACACAATACAACCAGTTACAGAAGTCTTCAAACACTGCCTTGAAAAAAGAAAAAAGAAGGAAAGAAGGTTTTGGTTGCGAAAGACGGTGAAAAATCAATCTCTATGTCCCAAGCGTAAGGACATGAAACAGGCCTCGACACTGGTTCCGCGCAATCTTGATAACTCTAGTTCTCATCAAGGCGAAAAATAATGAAACGAAAAGCAAAGATTACATGTTTACGAGAAGGAAACCGAAGGGGAATGTCGCCGATGCTTGTGCAACTAGAGTTTTATATAAGTTTATCTAAGTGTGATGCTGAAACTGTTTTCTAGGCTTCTCTTGCCGAAAGCAGCTGCATTTGCAAACACCGCATTTCCTGTTGCATCATCGCCACAAACTCATTGTAGTCTATCCGTCCATCCTGCAAAATCAGTAGGTGCCTAGTCAATACACATTGGAACCGGCAAACATGAGCCTAAAAAACCATTAAGGATATCACCGAAAGACATTATAGCAGACTTCCCAAGTGTTCCTGAAGAAACGTATGGGTAATGATTTGATCCGACCTTGATGACCATTGAAAGCAACTTACTGGAGTCCTAATAGGCCAATAGCAGATATAATGCAGCATCGCGCAGGTGAAAGATGGGAAAGAGACAGAAGTTCGATATTGTCTGCAAGTCAGCTTGACTCTTTCATCATTTTTCAGCAAATTACGTCTACGCATGTCTAGGATATGGTATCTGTTACCTGTCCATCACTTATTGAGTTGGGGATAAAATTTACTTTATTTGAGGCATGACTTACATTGTCCTGATCAATTTCCTTGATCATTTCTTCCAGGCGTACATCCTCAATGCCAAATTCCTCGCAAGCTTGTTGAAGCTCATCCTGAGTGATGTAGCCACTCCCATCCTTGTCGAAGTAATTAAAAGCAGCAAACAGATGATCTCTCGCTCGATTTTGTTTAAATGCAGCATGGCAGCAATGAATTCCCCATAGTCAATCGTCCCGCTGTTATCTACGTCCGCCTACAAATTTGAAGACCAGCTATCCGATCAGTGATCTACTTAGAAGGAAGATCCACTGGCATTGCCATTCTTCAACCAGTGATATTAATGGCATTGCTTCCAAGTGTTTAGAACATGGGTTCCAGTAACCATGGTGACCAAAACAGTAACTCCTCAAGAGGTGGATCAGCATCAACAGCAATGTCACACAAATTTTCCAGAATAATCCAAATATTCCTTTTCTTCATCCAGTCTGAAGCTAACAAATAACTTGATACTGAAGTATGACACCAAGAAATAGCAGGCACAAGGATAGAGTAACCATTAGATGAACAAATCCAGATGGTACAAGAGGCGCCACAATAAAGAGCTTGCTTTTCCTAATAAAACTAAGAACCAGCTCTGCAAGAAATACGGCTTGAATCATCTAGGCTTGTGACCTTTGTAACCACGGCACAAAAAATGTAATCAGGCATGTAAACTAAAAGGTTTGAGGCTTCACAAACAAGCACGTAAAGACAATTCAGGCTATTTGTAAAGATATTTCACTTTTCACTGGGTAATTGACATCCGATGGTGAAAGTAAATGCCAAGTAAGGTTTTGCATGCTTTTCTCTTCTTTCTTCATTTTTTCTTTTGTGTTTGCCTTATTGATAACAGTCCAACAAGCTAAGTCTTTCAAGTAAAGCTGAGGTCTACTGCAGTATGACCCTGTCTTACCAGATAGGAGCCTAAATAGTGGAGCACAGTTGAGGAGTGGTTTAAAAAATCGATTCATTAGCCAAAACTTACTGCTTGCATTAAGTCATATATTTCTGACTCCTTTAGATTGGCTCCCGCTCTTTTCAATCCTTCCTTAAGCTCTTCAAAGGTAATCTGGCCACTATTATCTGCATCTATCATCTTGAACATTTCTTTGAGGCCAGCAATTTCTTCATCAGATAAGCTCTCTGCTATAACCTGCACATGCATCACTATGTGAAAACACATTGCAGTATGAAATTGGATGTGCCAATCCTATCAAAGGAGTTCACAAGCCTACATAGTAGCCTTTTTTTTTTCTTTTGAATGATATGTTAGTAGCCTTTTTCTCCAGCCATCTAGCTTAAGAAAGTTATCTTCTGAATCCAGACACTTACTCGAAAGGCCATTTTCTTCAGTTTGTTCATTGCTGAAAATTGCTTCAAGCGACTCAATACTGCAGAATCAAGAGGCTTGTCAGGAGCAACACCATCAACCTGGATCCATGGGTGGCCTATAGGAAATTGAATTCTCATCAGCAGCTAAGCAAATGCTCGATCTTCATTTCACAGTGCATGCTGTCAGGGTTCGGATCAAAGGTGATACAAGGAAAAAACTTGCATTGATTTATGGCTCAAAATAGAAAGGAAACAACTCACACAAAACTTCGTGAGCAGTTAGCCGCCTTCTAGGATCTCGAACAAGCATCTTCCTCACTAAGTCTTTAGCACTTTCTGTGACACTAGGCCACGGCTCTGACGAAAGTCAAGATCTCCATGCAGAACTTGTTCAAATATCCCTTGCTCAGTCTCTTCACGATTGGTGGTATGAAAAAGGATCATTTAAAATGCGGTTGGCAAAGTTAGGATTGCATACATATTAAGAGCATGCACACAGGGGACTTATAATCTTGAAGCAGGGAACAAACAAATCTCACCAGCCCAAAAGGGGGGAACTCCACTCAACAGTATGTAGAGGATAACCCCAGCACTCCAAACATCAGCTTCTGGTCCGTAACGCTTTTTGAGAACTTCTGGTGCAACATAATAAGGGCTGCCAACCACGTCTGTGAACTTGTCACCTGGAAGAAACATCATTCATTTTCACTTATGAGGACTGTTTATAGCATCGGTCAAGAGTAAAGGCTTAAAAAGAGCTATGCATGCTACAATAAACACTGTATGCTTCTTGCCAACCCTGTTGCTGTATTTTCACCCTTCCCATAGATGAGTAACAACTCTAAACCTGATCATTCACGTTGTAGGAAAAGAACGACAAGCATGTAATTTAGACCACCAACAATTTACTCTGTGTTCTATTTACCAGATTCACTTGAAAAAGATTTTGGCCTTGGATACATATTTTGAGGATTTTCCTACTTGTTTGTCCTGAATACATAGAACATCTTAAGCAAAACAAAACAGACAATCTCAAGAAAACTTGAGAGGAGCAACAATCACTAGAATATACCTGGTTTGAAGAATACTGACAATCCAAAGTCAATTGTCTTCAGCAAGGAATCCTCCTCCTTACTAATGAAGAGAAAATTCTCGGGCTTAAGATCTCGATGCATCACGCCTAGAGAATGACAAGTCTCAACTACGCCAACTATAGTCCTAGTAAGCTCAGCGGCCTTTCTTTCAGTATAATGCCCTCGCTGAATGATCCGATCAAAGAGCTCTCCACCTTCACAGAACTCCATAACTACGTGGACTGCCACTGCATCCTCATAAGCACCCTTGATGGATATAACATTCGGATGCCCCGCCAAGTGGTGCATTATCTGAACTTCTCTTCGCACATCCTCGACATCCTCTTCAGAGATCAGCTTCCTTTTGGCTATAGATTTGCAAGCGAATTCTTCCCTGTGGCTTTCTCTATGCACAAGAAGGTAGTTCCAAATTGCCCTTGTCCCAACTTCTTCCCCAAGCTATAAAACTCCTTGAAATTGCTGGTTTTCCTTTGCAAAACCGAATCAGTCTTCAGTCCTGCACTAGACACCCTCTTCATCTGAGGCCTTTTCTTGGGCTTGGGAGGAATTTCCTGTTGGTCTCTGGCTTCGGCATTGTTACTTGCTCGGGAGGCTTATTTTGCACTGGCAAAGGCAAATCAGGCTCCCTATCTGTCTCCTGATTTGCAGTCTCGGCATTCGCGTGTACTGAATCTTCTGGTAGTCGGGACCGCCACATCGCGGCGGAGACTGATTGGAAGAACGCATTC
>JAGVVM010003670.1:0-14851 GCA_019149425.1 Psidium friedrichsthalianum
TTTATTGAACCTGTCAACTTTGGCTATAGTGTAATTCAATCCTTTTGCCTTACCATATCCCGACTAAGTAAAGGTCATGGATTATTAGTCAAACCACTAATTCTATCATATGCTTGATCTATTTGACATGTATAATTTTGAGACATTCTTGATCACAACCCCGGTCGAGGATTTTCCATGCATTGTCACAATTAAATTGCATAGGAGACAGATCCCACTATTGCGCACTCTTGTGACGTTATATGCAAACAAACCATGACCATCAAGTACAGAGGGTGGATTGACGACCTACACAATTTGCACACTTGTGAACCATAGTCATTCAACATACAAGCCATTATCATGCCTCAGGTTTGAGGATCACTTACACCTGACCAAAGTGTGAATGATTAGATGTTAACCTTGCTCGAACTTTAATGCTTGTTAATCGTTTATTGTGTGCTACGTTCAGTGAAGTCGTCTGATACGAGCACTTGCATTTCTAACTCGGATGTCTAATATCTAATGACTTGTGACTCGTCGTGCCCTTGAGTATCCAATATTCACTAGCGAAATTCAAAACGTACTAATCTCAACAGAATCATTGATGTCCACTTAATGATCCATTGACCAAAAACAATTTAAGGGTCAGTCTAGTTGATAATTTGTCACACATTATCTCGACATTTTGAAAATAGGCTCTGTCACAACTGATCTTACAAATTTCATTCATTTAAAGCCATGGTACAAAAATGAATGAACATGTTTTAGCCATCAATATGATTGAAAGTATAATAAAATGCCTAAAATACAACCACTGCATGGTTGCTTTGGGCATATACCTAACAAATCTCTCACTTGCACTAAAGACAACCATGTTGATATTTTAGGACTGCATCTATCATTGTACTTTCAAATACAGACTGTAGTAAGGCTTGTGGAAGGGATGTTTTTTTTGCTGATGATGTACCTTTTACAAGGCGATGTTGGCCCTTTCCCTAACAATCTCTTGAAGAGATGGAAGTGCCTTTCAATGTGCTTGGACTTTTGATAAGACCTTAATTCCTTCACTTGGGCGTTGCCCCATTATTGTCGCAAGACAACGCAATTAGCGGCTTAATTGATGGAAATGACTTCAAGCTCTATAAGATGAACTTCTTTCATCTAGGCTGCTTCTTTGACAAGCTTTAGAAGCTGCAATACTTCGCCTTAAGTGGTAGAATCTGTAGTTCATCTTTGTTTGGATTTTTTTACAAACTGCAAACTACTGTTACGTGAATATAAACCAGATGTTGACTTAAAGTCATCAGGATCCGATTAGAAATTGGAATCCGTATAAGCTTCAACCTTAAATTCTCCTTTGACGTATAATCAGAATAGATTCTTAGTCATTCTTAAGTACTTAAGGATATTCTTAATGGTCTCCAGTGCTACTTGCCTAGATTAGACTGATAATCTATTGGTAATGCTTACAGCATGAGCAGTACCAGTCATGTACATAGCATTGTATACATTATGCTTCCAATGGCGGTGCGTAAGGGATTTTGTTATCCTTCTTCTTTCTTAGGGGTCTTGGACACATCCCCTGGAAATATGAATTTTATACCTGAAAGGCAATAATCCTCTCTTGAAAATTTCCATGCTAAACAACTTTAGCACTTTGTCTATATACTTGGATTATGAGAGGCCAATCAGACATCTTGATCTATCTCTATAGATCTTGATACCTAATATATAGATTGCCTCTCCCAAGTCCTTTTCTACGACGAGAATAACTTGATAGATGATAGCATTGGTACATCATTACCAATAAAGAGTATGTCATCGATGTATAATACTAGAAACGTAAAGCACTCCACTAAAGTTTTTTATACACACAACTCATCCATATTCTTGATGAAGGTAAATAATTTGATCACTTTGTCAAAAAAGATGTTTCTAACTTCTAGAGGCTTCTTTGAGTCCATAAATGGACCTCTTTAGCTTGCACACTTATGGGTTTCACCAGGAGATTCAAACCTCACGGTTGTTCTATATAGATATCCTCTTTGAGGAATCCATTTAGGAAAGCATTCTTTATGTCCATTTGGAATACTTCATAATCTAAGTGTGCAGCTATAGCATAATAGACTTTACATGGATAGGTGAGAAGGTTTTGTTATAGTCGATACCTTCTTTTTGAAGATACTAACCTTTTGCCACTAGCCTTACTTTGTATGTTCCAACTTGACCTCATCACGTTGATCTTCCTTTTGAAGATCCACTTATACCTAATTGGTATAATACCATCAGGTGGGTCAACCAATGTCCATACATCGTTGGAATACATAGGTCCATTTCAGATTCATGACCTCAAGCCATTACTAGAGTCGATGTCTGACATTGCTTCCTCACAGGTATTAGAATCACTTGGTTCATCACCATCATTTACAATAAACCATGGTTGAATATCCTCAAGCAAGTATCCATAATGTACAGGAGGACGAAACTCTCTTATAGTCCTCTTAAGAGGTTGTATATATCAGAAGTTCCCATTGAACAGAGATCGATGTCTAAACTTGAGTAGCAAGTATTTTATTGGTTTCTTTTTACAAAAACTATTTTGCGTCCTGGCCCACCTTCTTGGATGAACTAATTCTCGAAAAAGGTAGTATGGTAGCTAACCTAAACTCTTTGGTCAGAGTGAAAATAGAAATAATATATCCAAGACTTTCTTTCAGACCTTGCCTCCAACTTATCTGTTTTTCAGCTTCTTGGATGAACTAATTTTCCAAAAAGGTAGTATGCTTGCTAACCCAAACTCTTTAGTTAGATTGAAAATAGAAATAATATCCAAGACTTTCTTTTGGATATGCAATGAAGTGACCCTGTTCAAAACCTTGCCTCCAAACTTATCTGTTTTTATTTTCTTAACAAAAGTTGGACAATCCCAAATCTTAATATAATTAAGACTTGATTTCCTACCATGCCATATCTCATACGGTGTAATAGGAACAGATTTGGATAGCACTCTGTTCAGTATATACGCAGCGGTTTCAGGGCATATTCCCAAAGGGATACAGACAAATTGATGTAACTCATCATGGATCGCACCATGTCCAATAAGGTAACGATTTCTCCTTTCTGAGACATGTTATGCTCTATAGTTGCCGGAGATATCCATTGCGACAAAATGCCATTTTATTTGAGACAATCCAGGAAACTCAGTACTAAGGTATTCACCACATTCACCACATTAATCAAATCATTGTGCCTTAATATCTTTCCTATTTGTTTTTCAACTTCATTCCGAATTCTTTAAACTTTTCAAAGGATTTAGGCTTATTTTTTCATCAAGTATAAAAAACCATGTCGAGAAAAATCATCGGTAAGGTAATGAGTAAGAATAGCCGCCTCTAGCAATCTCATTGGTTGGTCTACATACTCTGAATGTATCAATCCAAGTAAGTCAGCAGCTTGCTCACTGTGTCCCATAAATGGCACTTTGGTCATTTTCCCTTAAACACATGCCTCGCATGCTGAGTATGGTTCAAAACCAAACGGATTAATATATCCATTTTTCAACTTGTTGATTCTGCCTTCTTCTAATATGACCCATATAAGATGCTAGAGATACTTTGATGTGTTGACTATCTCTAGGGCATTTAATAATGGCATTGCTCGTAAAACTTTGCTTATTGAGATTGGTAAACATATTACCTGACATCGCGTAATGGTGTAAAGATTGTTGGTTAATGTACAGAACAAACACATCTTCTATTATGAAAAAAGACATTATCTTTAGCAAAAGAAAATTCATAATTCTTCTTTATTAATCGTGGTACAGAGATAATGTTCCTTACATCATTTTCATAATAAGATAATTCTATAAAATCATTACATGTCAGAGGGCAAATGTAAATGAAATGTCCCTACTGGTAAGGCAGCAACTCTTGCTCCATTTGTAAATGTCAGGATGATTTCATTTTGCCTCAGCGTCCTGCTTATTTTTAATTTTATAATGAAATGTAGAATGTGAGAGATTGCAGTAGAATATGTAACCCATAAGCTGGATCGCACTAATCAAATTAGTTTCAATAAGCATGGACACCATACCTTTATAAGATTGTTCCTTTGGCTTGACTTCAAGCTCGCGAAGTACTTACTGTAGTCCTCTTCCAATGCCCCATCATACAAACAATGATGACATTTCGTACAACTAATTTCTTTGAATTCCTTTTGCTTTTCTTGAGAAGTCTTATTTCTTGAAGAAGAAGCTTCAGCTACAGCCATATGTTTGGCCTCGCATTGGCATTTCTCTCTCGTAGACCACAAGCATACTATGCAACTCAGCTAGGTTTTCTCCACATTATGTATGTAGAAGTTTGGACAAATCTAGAGAAGGAATCAAGCAATGATGGAGGATCAGATCCATAATAATTCATTATCTATAACGAGATCTAATCTCATCAACTCTGTAATGTGCAGATCATCTGAGAACATGACATCACAAATGATCCTTCACCATCGTTCATATGGTATAGTGCTTTATATCTCATATCTAGAGGTGCAACTATTCTCATCGAAATTCTTTAGGTGCAGAACAATCGACCTTGCACTATCCATATTCTCATTACTTTTTCTAGAACTTATTGTTCATAGAAGCAAGCATGTAGACCTAACTTTTAAGTTATCCTCTTTCCACTTTCACAAGTGTTGCATTCCTCTTGGGTCCCAACCTCAGGGATACGAAGATGGTATTTTCTCATCCAACATATATCCAAAGCTTTTCTAGGTTGAGGCACAATTCTTAGACTCATCAGTCAATCATTGAAATTGGGGCCAATCAAGTAATTCTTATTCAAGATATGAAGCTATAGGTTGGTGCTCACCATTTCGCAGAGTAACATGAACGTGTGTGCAGAAAACTAAACATTAGATGTCATACTAAATAAACGTATGTGCAGAAAACTAACACTAGATGTCATACTTTCAAAATAGCTATTTCATTATGGCCTTTAAAGAAGTAGACATTCCCACTAAATTATCAAATCTAGTGGGGATTGGAGTTCCATCAGTTTATAGTTCACTTACCTTACAGTTATGGTTGTTCTATGAATTAAATAAGTAATCAACTATTCAATGGCATCATATACGAGTCTCAACCATAACTTTGGCCTTTAGACACATGAAAATCACACCTGATGGTTATTGACCCCATGATTATAGTTAAGTTTAACCCATTCGTCTTTTGCAGGTATGAAAAGCCCCAAACGATCCCTCATCTAATGGTTATTGGAAATCATTTGGCTTTTACTGACAACATCAAATGTTAATGGAATGATCAATACTATAACGAAAAATGACTCCTATGTACCATAGCCAATCAATCAATGTTATACGAAAGGATCAAACCACGACGATGGAAGGGCTACCAGCCCAAAAACTGTTTATGAATTAATATTAGGATAAGGAGATTCAAGCCATAAATGACTCCTAATTCAGTCCCATGCGCATACTAAACCTGATTAGCATGCATTTACTAACAAAGCAAATGGATATATGTCAACATGCACATGTATTCGTTTCGTTGCAAGTTTACCAATGAGCCAATGAAGACATGTTAAACAATCACAAACAAACGAAATTTTTTTATTCATATTGATTTAGTTTAGTTCTTGCCAAGTTGATTTCAATCAATTTCGATAGACCTCTAAGATAGAAAAATATTTTTCAAAAACATAAATGGTCTATTGCAAATATCACGATGAAACCAAACCAATCTCAAATGCACGTACACGCCTAAGGATGCTCTGATAGCACTTATTGGGTTTTGTACAGGAAATTCAAAACTTTTCATCAAAACATCACATGCGCAGTGGAAATAAAAAACATATACGTGGATCTTCTTTAGGGGATATCTGCGCATTTCAATCAAAATCTAAAACTACACGTGAGTGGGATTTAAGGCTTACCTCAAGAAGCGCAATCGAGATGACTCGATTCGTATGTTCTTGAGTTCCATAAATGTTGAGCCTCTAGTTCAGGACACACCCTAATTGCACATGATGGAAGATGAAGCTTGCAGATGATCACTCCTCAATTGTGCTTACAATCTTTCAGAGGCAACAATCTAGCCTTTCCTTTTCACCATGAATGACTACGTGTTTCATGAACATATGCAAAAGGTATAATGAATAACCAAAGAACCATTCTTTCGGTTTGACCCTTAAGTCTAGTTATAGACTTGAAGGTCCTATAGACTATCCCCATAGGGATGGTGAAGGGAGAGCCAGGTAAATCCTTAACCTTTCCCTTCTTACTAAGACTATAGAATGTTCTTGTGAATTATAGCCAATACTAGGTATATTTTCTACATAAAATGCCATTTATCAATCGAGATACCTGAATGGGGCAATGGAATGAGAAAACGATTAATGGATTTTTTGTGGAGGGAAAAGGGAAAAAACTAAAACTCATCTTTCTTGAAACGTGGAAGGAAAAAGAACTGATCCCCCTTTAACTGTACAAGAATATGTGGAGCTTAGGATGTCTGGAAGGAGAATGTTCTTTTGAGAGGAGGCAAAGAGGACGGCAATGTCGACTCCTTTATCACCTTTGGTGGTGGCTATCATTTTGGATTGTCCAGCTGGCTGACAATTGGCCGTTAGCCGGTCAAAGGCAGCTCTAAACTGCCTTTGACCAGCTAATCTTCCAAGGTAGCTTCCCAGTTGATGCGCTAGCCAATGGCTGGCGCTATTTGGCAATAGCTGTTGATGAGTTGACAGCTTTTGTAGACCATCATCCCTCATTTCAGTGCGTCCTATCGCCTCATCTCTTCATTTGTGCAATTTGACTTTTTTGGATAACAAATTTATCCTTTGAATTTCTTGGATAAAAAATCTTATCTCTTATTCCTTAGATAATAAACTTGTCATCTCGTGATTCGTGCAAATGTCACATCAGTATGACATCATATTGAGGTCATGCTTGCATCACATACTTATCCATTTATGATTTAGAAATCAGAATCAAATTCCATTTGATCCAACTTCGTGATTATTGAATGAACAAGCCTAGTTGTCGAGAAACCACCAGTGTTTCTTTCAAATCCTCAGATAAGTATATCTTCAACTTGAACATTCAAGAGAATAAATTCTGACGAGATATCAGGGTGCTCGAATCCATTACGGCACATACAGGTATTCACCTTCTTCGATGAAGCATGATTCGTCTCGAAAATAGAAATGTCCGAGATATTTTGATCTCTGCCTCTTTGGTTATTCCTAAAGTGACAGGAGAATATAATTCGGATTTGAGCTTCTGCAGGATTCCTGATCTTCCAAGATCCCAGAATGACACCCTTCATGGTAAGATAATTTAGATTTGAGCTTCTGCAGGATTCCTGGTCTCCCTAGATCCTAGAATGACACCCTTCATGGTAAGATAATTTGGATTTGAGCTTCTGTAGGATTTCTGGTCTCCCTAGATCCTAGGTTCGCACCCAAAAATCATTTTTTAGTTAATACCTCTCTTGTCTACCCAAAAGGTGACATTTAGTAATCATGGCGACTTTTAACACAGAATGATCCATTCCCAAGCCCTGAGTTGCAGACACTACTTAGACGAGCCCTTTAGTAGGAGATACCGTTTCCGGAGCTCTTCATTGGAATCCCAATACGAAACGGTCCATTTTCAAATCCTGAGTTACATGACTACTTAGACGAGCCATTTTTGTAGGATATGCCATCTCTGGAGCCCTTCCATTGAAAACCCTGATACGAAATGGTCCATTTTCAAAAGTCCTTTTTATAGGCACAGAAGTCCTTCTTACAAGTACAAAATTCTCCTATAGGCACAAAGTCCTTCTTACAGGCATTTTCTTCGATTGAACCTGATATCGGGAAACTACTCAGTAGAATCCTTTAACTAGGAATTCTATCATGGTACGATCCACTATACGGGTCAAAATGCGGGTGAATCCTTTAAGCAAGATAGATCGCTATTAGAGTCTTTTCACTAGGAACTCTGCCATGGGTTGACCTATCATACGGGTCAAAGCTCATCCTTCCCGAAGTATCCTTAGAACGAATCTTTGGATGCCTGCTCAAAAAGCATTCATATCAGGTAATAGCCATACGACGGTAGGTAAGTGCCAGGTAAGCTCTCCTTTCTATCTTTCCCTCACTTCATAAGAGCCTCCTCAAGTCTGGTCCGGATCAGAACTTACAGAGAAAGGTATTAGAGATTAAATTTCACAACTCTTTTTATTTCCCTAGGTTGAGTCGATTAGGATTCAGATGTCATCTCGTCTTGAAATGAACCTCTACGGAGCTTCTTTTCAAAGAGGGATAGCTGTTGACACCTAATTTTTATTACCTTTTCTCTTTTAAAATTAATAGAAAATCCATAAAAATTCATAAAATTAAAAAAAATCAACTTTGGGAGCCTTGGCCAAGTCTAAAGAACCATTTTTGAACAAAAAATGATTTTTCATATTTTTAGTATTTTTTAGCATTTTTATTTACGAAAATTCATAGAAAATTAAAAAAATGAGAAAATTACAAAATCAACTTGGAAGCCTTGGCCAAGCTTAGGGAACCAATTTTGAACAAAAAATAATTTTTCATATTTTTTGTATTTTTTTAAATTTTTGAAAAAGAAAAAAATATTTGAAAATTAGGGGAAAATAACATTTGAGGCCACAAAAATATGAAAAAATAGTTAGTATTTTCTTTCAATTTTCTCTTCATTTTGGCTCAAGAAAATCTGTAAAAATTAATTTGAAATCGGAATTACTTTGTTAATCTCATTTTTAAATTAATTGAAAAAAATTATAGAAAATCCGTTTAGCTCTGTAATTTTTGATTTTTGCATTTTAGGAGTTGTAACATTGTCCTCTAATAGTCTAAATTTTTCAATGGCCTGATGGTGCATTTTTCATTGTTGCGTTCAATTTTCGAATTCAATTTTTCATTTGATGGGTTACTCTCATATTTCTAAGGTCTCTAACAAGAGCATGGCAAGGATGGTAAGATCGAAAAGCAAGCACAGATCAGGTCCCCATCTGAGAAATTGTTCGATATTTACAAGATTGACTTGATGCCCAAAATCAGTCCTGACAAGTTGCGTGGCATCGAAGTCATTGAAGGCGGCGTTGTAGATTAGACACGTGTTCCGTTCAAACTTATTGAAACAATCTAATGATTCTGGTATGGAAGATGGACAAAGGAATAGGATAGATTCCTTGTTGTAGCAGTGCAAAAATTCAATGGCGAAAACTTTGTGGGTGGAGGATCAACAAACAAAAGAAAGTAGAGGACTCTAGTGGGCATATCTTAGGGGGGTCATTCTCCAAGAACCGAAAATATCCACGAAGCTCTGAGCTGTTCAACTGGTTGCAACCTTTCTAAGACCCATTTCATCAAGAATTTCGGTGGGATTGCGATTGATATACTTGATTCTCTGTATCGCGTCCTGCATAGCTTTCATCTACATTTCATTTAGTGATCTGAGCTTCAGCAATTGTTATACAGAGCAGAAGTGGACTCTGTCAAACTAAATGAGACACAGATATTGGTCTCAATGATGACACTTTTGCAAAAGGAGAAAGGAAATTTGAGGTGTAAAAGAAGTTTTGGGGATAAAAAGAATAAAAAAAGAGATAATGGGGGACATTGGAGTGGACAACTTTCGATAGGGAGATCATTAGGGGGTAAAAAAAGGGACGTAGGAACCAAAGGAAAAGAGGAAAAGCATCAAGGCACCAGAGGAGGGACAGATTCAGGGGGGGCTCAACTCAATGAGAGCTCACAGTGCGGGGAAGGCGCGACAGCACAGCAAGCTCAAAGGAATCAAGCACGAAGTCAAACGAGATTCATTCCTCAATATGAGCAGCCGCAGTAGAAAGCGAGAAGACCGAGGATGAAGATCACTGTAATGATCACCGACGAGCAGTTCATCTCCTTGGACATCGATCCCCACGAATCCATTGAAAATGTTAAAGCTTTGCTCGAAGTGGAGACGCGCGTGCCTCTCTAGCAACAGCAATTGCTCTATAACGGGAGGGAGATGAGGAACTCAGAGAAGCTGAGCGCTTTGGGCATTAAGGATGAGGATTTGTTGATGATGGTCTCTGGCGCTGCTTCGAGGTATGTTCGATTTCCCTTAATTGCTGCACTCTTTGACAAGGGAGTGGAAGCTGTTGTAGAAGGAGAACCATTACTGTTGCGAGTCGTGGTGTTTAGTTTAAAGAATCTGTTAGGAGTATGCCCTAAAGCAATCATGTGATGGTCACATGTATGGCATAAATATTGTACTATCGATATTTTATTAATGGCAAGACGCATATTTATTCATCTTGTCCCTTCATTTTAGATGAATAAAGTCCATTAGATCAGTTGAAACCGATATCCATTCTTGAAGCGTCAAGAATATGTGTGACGGGTCATCAGTTGGTCTCTGATTTATAAATTGGTTCGTCGAAGGATCGTGGATTGGGCATCCAAGCTGGCTAAACCAGTGTGTTCTCAGCCTCTCTATTGAGCATTAGATGCCCAATAGGGGTGACGAGTCACAAGTCATCGGACGTTAGACGTTTAAGTTGGCACACATGTGTTCGTATCGAAATGAGTTCGATCGAATCCACTGAACGTGACGAAAGAATGATTGACTAACATAGAGGTTTTGTGCTTGGTCAATGTCTCAATCGCTCTTGGCTTTGGTGTGTTAATGGTCCTCAAACTGAGCTACGATGCTGGCTTGTATATTGGATGGCTGTAGTTCACAAGTACGATATTAACTGATCATTGATCCGCTTCTGTGCATAATGGTCACAGTCCTCCATATACGAAGTTATAGGCATGGGCAAGAGTTGGATTTGTCTCCTCATTAGATGAGGTTGATGTCCTATGTAATCTATGCGTGACGGTGCATTAGAAAGCCTTGGCCAAGGCAAAAGTCGAAAGGAGTCTCGCCGAATGCACGTCAGATAGATTTGTGCATATGATCGAATTTGTGGGTTTGACTCGGATATCCATGGCCCTCATTCGATCGGGACTTGATAAGATAGAAAGACTGCATAACACCGAACAAGGCTAACAGGTTCACTTTGTCCTCATACTTCATTCTGACTGGGTAACCGTGATATGTTGCTAGACGTCACCCACAGTTTGTGGGATCTAAGGATTGATTTGGGACGATCAATTCCTTGAGGAATCTCAATGCCAGTTCAAGGGTGAACTTAGGGATGCACACGCCTTAATCGACATCCGGCGACATCCATAACGAAGAGGGGATCGCGAGAATGTGATAGGACTATTTAGATAGTCAAAAGGAGTTAAAATGGACCGGATTCGTTTACTCCTTCTAAAGCTCACTAAAGAATAAAATAGATGACATAGGCATGACATCATGATGATGTCATGGATGATGTAATGGTTACATCATGCCTGCGTCATAATTGGATAAGGTTTGTTATCCAAAAGAAAGGATAAGAAAGGTTATCCTCTAGAAAATGCCAAAAGTAGGATTGGATTTTCTATCTGTTTGACAGAGACGTTTGGCACATCAAACAACGCGATTTGATCACGAAACTCGAGGGACTTGAAGCCTAGAATGTTTAGAGCCGTGGATGAAGATCGCCGCAAAAAACAACGTCATTTGGGCCGCCCAAATAGGCGCCCAAAACTGGCCGACGGGATGGTAAAGGCGATAAAATTGCCGCCGTGACCATCGCCCAATGGGCGGGGCCCACGTGGCCGATCAAAGGCGGTCAAATCGCCTTTGACTAGCATCCAACTGGCCATGTGGGCCAGCTGGAAGCCCACGTGGCGTCCTACCATTGGTCGCCATGTGAGGCGATTTAATGAGGGCGATTTATACCGCCCCTCCCCCCTCATTCTCTCCCTCACACATATACGAGCCAAATTTCATGAGAAGTGAGCTCGAGAATTAACCAATTGGATACACAATGTTTGTGTTCCATTGGTTGAAAACGAAAAGTTCGGATTGAGACGCTGCGAGGATTACTAGCATAATCCGAGGGCCGTTTCTCCGAATCTCCATCTTCAAGTCGTACGGGTATCGGGGCGTGTCTGAATTAGAGGCTCGATAACCTCTTGGGCTGAAGGACAAAGAAGCAGAGCCGCATCCAATCTCTGTTGTCCATGTACGTTTCTAAACTTGCTTTAGAAAGTCTGATTTTTCGATTAAAGTATACGAGAATTTCTAGGACGATCTAGGGTGCTATTTGAATTTATTTCTTCCGCTACGTGTATGATATGTTTTCATGTATGTGATGAGCGCCCGGGACTGCTAGAAACCCAATAAGTGGTATCAGAGCCACACTTAGAACTCCCGTATACTTGGTTGATTCGGTTTTTGACGATATTGGAATATCGTCGTCGGGACTTCGAAATTGGTTTGAAACTTACGAACCCGACCCCACGCATGTCTAGACTTGACATAGGGTCCCGAGGAACGTTGGATAACCTCGGATGGGCAGTAGGACCGCCCATGGGTCATGGCTAGAGGCGGGAACCGCCATTGGCCGTGAGGTCAAATGCGTTTACACCGCCTTTGACCAGGGGCATGGGCAGTAATTTTGCAAAATTAAATTATTTAACTTTGCAAAAGACGAATCGAATCAATTTGATCGAAAATGTTCGAAACAAACTCGGAATGAGCTCAAATTTGGTCAAGCACTCGAAAACGGTCCTCTGACCAAAGTCATCGCCCTTAGCGATGAGCTGTGTGGATTTGGGCATTTCGGGGTCGTCTAGACACGTTTCTAGCTTTGTTTTTCCGATTATGATATCAAACATCGCAAATTGTTGCGAGTTAATCTTTTATTGCTCTTTTAATGTATTTGAGCATATGTTATGATATGTATGTGATATATATATATTATGTCTATTCTGGTGGACGGGTTATTATCGGTTTGGAGGATATGTCTCTGCTGCTGGTTGCTGCTAGGACTAGTAGAAATGGAATAGATGTAGGTGAGACCTGTTTCAAGACCTAAATCTCCTCAATTGAACATCAAGTTGTAACGGGTATTAGACTCGTGGCCTACCACCGTGGTGGACATGATGCTCTGTCGTAGTGAGTTGATTGACTCGTCATGGATACATGGGGGTCAATTGCTGTTTATGATAGAGGACCAATCCATAAACGCATTAGATGCTGTGGATGTTGAAACCAGGCGATTCTAATAACTATTAGGCGAGGTTCGTCTATATTTCAATATCCACATGTGACGGTGGGTTAGACTTGACTGTGATCATGATGTCAATAACTGTCAGGTGAGACCTTCGTGATCCAGAGGCCAAAAATGATTAGGATAAGCATAGATGCCTAGATAGGTTGATCTACTCATCTAGTTCAGTAGAACGCAATAACGTTAGTGAGGCGGACCATGAACTGATGGGACTCCAATCGCCACTAGTAGTCTGGCCCAACGAGGAATACCGTTTCTCACTAGAGGAGTGTGGGATTCGATAAATTTAGTGGGAGCCTATTTCATTTAAAGGCTAAACTGAAATAGTAGGTAATCGATAGACAATACCTAACGACCTGATTTTCTACATTAGATTTTAAACATACTCTGTGAAAATGGTAAACCCAAACCCGATTGCCTCAATTCTGGACAAGAACTGCTGGCGGTCCCAAATTTCAATAATTGGCTTCGAAATTTGAGGATCATCCTCAATATTGAGAAGCTCGGATATGTGCTGGATAAGATATGCCAACCAAGCTCCTTAAGGGTTCAACCACAAACGAGCGGAACATTATGAGAAGTGGAAAGAGGACGACCTAAAGGTTACGTCGTACATGTTGGCATCCATGAATAATGAATTCTAGAGGAAATACGAGAACATGAAAGCGCAAGGTCGATTGTTCTTCATCTGAAAGAGTTCTTCGATGAGAATAGTCGAACCTTCAGATATGAGATATCCAAGGCGCTGTACGTATGAAGATGCAGAGGGTGCCTCTGTTAATGATCATGTTCTCAAGATGATCTGGCACATTGAAGAGCTTGCGAGGTGGACCTCATTATGGATAATGAGCTAGCTGGGATTTGATCCTCCAGTCCTTGCCTGAATCCTTCTCAAGCTTTGTTCAGAATTACCACAGCATAACATGCAGAAGACTCTGGCAGAACTCATAGCATGTTGGTGTATATAAGAAGGAAATACACAGTAAAAGGCCAAATGTAATGACTATTACTGAACCGTTTTCTCGAAGAGTAAGACTTCTTCGAAAGAAAGAAAAAATTTAAGAAAGCTATATGAAAGCCAAAAGCGGACAAAGGGACCTGTCATTACTGCGGGGTCGATGGGCACTGGAAGAGGAACTGTAAGAAGTATCTTGCTAGCTTAAGGGTTAAGCAAAAGGACCATCCCCATGGAGGTATGATCTCTGTGCTTATTGAAACTAATCTTATGGTTAGTTCACAATACAGCTTATGGGTTCTAGATTCAGGTGCGACGTCACAATTTGTATGTCGTTGCAAAATCTGGAAATAAGTCGGATGCTGGGGCAAAATGAGACGATCCTGACTTTTGCGAATGGAGCAACAGTTGCTGTCATAGCTATAGGGACTTGTCGTTACTTTGCCTAGTGGACATGTAATGGTGTTGTCAAACTGTTTGTATATGAAAGAGCTGGACGGAACATAATATCTGTATCTCATCTAATAAAAGAGAATTATGAATTCTCTCTTTATAGACGACATGTGTTCCATCTTTCATAATAGAAAGGTTGTTGGTTCAGCCCAGTTGACTAATGGTCTTTTACTTTTCACATGTCTGGTAATGCGATTACCAATCCAAATAAGCACGATGATATTAATGCATTGAGAAAGTCAAAGCAGGTCCTAATCCCAAGTACC